>JAJLVI010000010.1:0-271828 GCA_030570195.1 Pichia exigua
ACAACCACAACCACAAGCACAAGCCCAAGCACAAGCACAATTACAAGCACAAGTACAAGCACAAGCACAAGCACAAGCACAACCACAAGCACAACCACAAGCCCAAGCACAAGCACAAGCACAAGCACAAGCACAAGCACAAGCCCAAGCACAAGCCCAAGCACAAGCCCATGCACAAGCACAAGCCCAAGCACAAGCACAGGCACAAGCTCAAGCCCAAGCACAGGCACAAGCCCAAGCACAGGCACAAGCTCAAGCCCAAGCACAGGCACAAGCTCAAGCCCAAGCCCAAGCCCAAGCCCAAGCCCAAGCACAAGCACAACAAGCACAACAAGTACAACAAGCACAACAAGCACAACAAGCACAACAAGCACAATTACAGACTCAAGGAGGTAATGGCAATCGTATGAACTCATCTTCAATTACAACACGATTTTCACCTCAACCTGGATCATCGGGAAACAATAATAAATTAAATTACTATTCGAAACCAGGTAATAATTCAAATGTTATAGAAAATGAAAATGATACAAATGCAAACGTTAAGGAGGGAGATTTTGGAGATCTGAGCAAAATTGATGAATTATTTGGGCTGAACAACATTGCTGGTCCCATGAATGGTAATGGAAAGAATAGTAACTGATGAAATCAAATATGTTTTGTAAAATAGTTCTATTTATCTTTGTATACCTTTGGGTTTGATTTTAGCTCCTTAATTTTTTTTGTAACTCGAATTAAGACATAAAGTACAGTCAATGTAAGATGAACTGAATTAAAAATTTTAAATTATACAAAGTGTCTAAATAATATAAATAAATAACAAGTACAAGAATTTATTCTAAATAATTTAAAGTGTACTTTTTTTCTCTCTTTTGAAATGTTAAAGGACAATGGTTACAACACCCGAGGCCTCAACAGGACTGCCATAATTGGAATATGATAATTTATATTTAAGCTTAAGAGTATTGAAAGGTTCACCAGATTTACTTTTGATCGTAACATTTTGTTTGATTCCATTCTTTACATTTGGTGATAAATTAACGCTTGATGGTGGTTGTAATAATAAGTCAAAGCTCTTTGTAACAGCCAATGATAATTGGATATTGCCCAATAGATTTGAGGATTTATTGGAAAATTGGAATAATGCATCAAATTCAGGTTGTTTCGAGGTAATTGTATATTCAACTGAAATATTACTATCACTAAACAATGGTAATGAGGATGATGAAATTTTATTTGTAGAAGAAACTGTTGTAGGTGTTGGAGATGTAAAGTTAAAACCAAATGGATCTAACTGTGGTGTGGTATCCGATGACTGTGTTTGGTTACTTGCTGACACACGTGGGAATGGCAGGGATTGCTGTTGTGATGAAGATGGTGAACTAAAACCAGATAATATATCATGCGTTGAAAGCTGTTTATTAGATTGTGGTTCAGGAGATCCTAAAAGGTTAATTGCTCCAATACCAAATTGTGAATTACCATTATTGCTACTCTTTGAATTATCAAAGGATAATCCTCCCAAATCACCTAATAAATCATTCATTGCATCATTGGTGGTTGGTTGCGAAGCGGTTGAAGTTTCAGTTGGGGTACCTGAAATATCATCTTCATCACCAAAATCAATTAAATTCATTGATTCCGATGGTTTGTTTGAAGCAGAAACTAATGATTGTTGGAGTTTATTAATATCTTCACCCTTAAGTTGAGCAACTTTCACCAAAGTGGAATTAATTTTATCATTTAACACTAATAAACTAGAGACTTTATCAGAGCCTTCTTCTTCTTGAATAATTTTTTGAACTCTTGGTTGGGAAACTTTAATAGTTGAAATTAATTCTTGTAATGTATCATCGTTTGGATTAAGTGTACCTGAATTTGTTGCATTATTCAACATTTCATTTAATAAATCTATTTTTCTACTTAGTTTCTCTAAGTCCTCATAAACTTTTTGTTTTGTCTCTTCTAATGCTTCATCTTCTTTGAAACCAGACATTATTTTCATTAAATCGTTTGCTTCTTTTAAATCTTGCGGTCTTCCCCTTCTAATTAGTTCCTGTAACTTAGCACTTTGGAATAATCTTTCCTCTTGTTGAAGTTCTTCAATTGACTTTAGATTATCACTTGGATTTAGAACTGCAGCATCTTCTCTCTTAACAGCTGGAAAATCATAGCCCTTAGATCTTAAGAGTCTATACATATCTTTAATATAGGTTAAATCATCTTTATATCTTGCAGTTTTACAAATTGTTTGGACCCATTCAGCTAAGGTTCCTAAAATTAATCTCTGAACTCTTGAATAAGCAGGTGGTGGTCTTTCAGGGAACCTTTTTACTAATTCATTCAAGAACTCTTTTCTTGAAATTTGTAAATGAACTGGATAACCACAATTTTTAACTAAATAATCCAATAATGTTAATGCCAATTCAGAAACTTGAGGATCTCTTGAATTTACTAATTTAACAACTGATATACAAGCTTCACGAGGTAAAGAAGCTTGTTTTGAATTAACTAAATCGCAAATTTCCAAATTTAATGCAATATTTGGCTCATCTAGGGTTGGACGACATGCACGATCTATAAAAAATGAATTTGATTAAGCAAATAATGTTAGTATTTCAATCATAGATTAGCATAAGAACTAAAACTGAAAAAGCATGATAGACATACGAATTCTTCTTAAAAGTTTTCCACTAGAACCAGGAAGTGAGGTGAGAGAAGACATTATAAAAGGTGAGAAACTGAGTTGAAGCTAACAAAGAAACGAAACAGCTGCTGATTGGAAAATGGCGATTGCGATCAGAAAATATCAAATACCAATCTAAACTTTGCTTTGCATCCTCAAGATTCATGTTTTCATGTTGCCACCTTGGAATGGTTCTTTATCTATTTGACTGTCAATTTGGTAGACGGGTGAATTGTTAAAACTCCACGTGATTTAAAAGTGACATCCGTGCACCAATTGTTATCAGTATTCAAAACTACTTAATTCGGTAATAGTAACCGTAATTTACTCACTTGCAACCGTTGAATATAGACAGTTAATACTAACTTTTCTTTCTTTTCACGTATCACCTGTGATTTGCCCATTCAATAAAAAGTAAGCTGCTTCATTACCCGGTTAATTATTTTATAAAACTTCTTTGAGTTGATAGGAATTGTTTTTTGGAATTTATTATCTCTGATATAACATAATCTTTAGTTATTTTACAATTTCTTTTCAATAGCTTTTTGCTTTCAGATTTTTACTAATTTGTCCATCTAATATGTCTTATGGTCTACATCAATTGTTAAAAAATCATGATAGTCCGAAACTAACTTCATGCTTATCAAATCAATCAACGGATTCCTCGAATACTCTTAGTCCTGTTATCTCACAGCTGGAAATTCAACATATACCAAACGAGAGTGAGTTTATGCTTATAAATACTAATCGTTTTAATATTTCATTGAAAATGCTCGATAAAATTGTTTATTTGAGAGGTGATGATTCAAAATCTGATATTACTCCGATTAGAGGATATCTCTGTATTAACGTTAAAAAACCTGTTAGAATTTCAACAATCAAATTGCAATTTAATGGTGAATTAAATATAAAGTATTTTCCAAGCGCTGTGCTTCCCGATCCATCAATATTACATGCTAGAAACGAATCAGTTAAAATTTATAATGAAACAAGAACTTGGCAGTATAAACAAAACCATCAAGTTTATGAACCAGACTATTTTGCTAAGGGTCTATTTACTTTTCCTTTCCAATTTTTAATTCCAAACAATATACCTGAAACTCTATCTAACGTTTTTGGCTCCACTTCATATTCAATTAAAGTTACAGTAAATCCGATTTCAAGTTTAATCTCGAAACCTTTATTATCTTCGACGGAATTAACTCAAGCTTTGCCTCTACAACTTGTCCAATGCAGTATGTGTGAAGAACATTCCACAACATCAACGGATGCTTTATCAATGGGTAATTGGAGAAATTTATTATATTATAAAATTTTAGTTTCAAATCGAAACGTTGCAGTTGGTGAAAAGTTAAGAGTTTTTGTTAAAATATTACCAATAAACCGATTGAAGTATAAATTGCATTCAATTAAGGTTTTTTTGTATCAAACGACTGAATATAACGTTGATGACAGATTGTCCCCAGATGAAAAAGACAAATACCATCCATATTTATCGCATACTGAAACGGCTTTATTAGAAAATCTGAATATTCAAGATGTAGATAACGAAGTTCAATGCTGGGAATTTGATTTAGCTATCAATAAAGTACATGATAAATTTAATGTTAAAGATAAATTCAAAAAAAAGAAAGTTATTATTGTTCCATCAACAAATTCAATTGAAAACCAAATTTGTCATTTTAAAGTTAGCCATAAAGTCAAAGTTATAACGACAGCTGAAGAAATTATTATTGATAATGAAGCGCTCAGTTTTGATAGTTCTGATGTATTAAGTTCATTTAGTATGAGAACAAGATCGCAAAGTTTGGATAAAACTTTATTAAACACTAGGGCTGAAAAAGCAGATAATGCAATGATACGTAAAATGGCAAAATTATTAGTTGAACCGCCGTCAAAAAGATTGAAAGTTGATTTATTGCTAGAAGCTGAAGTTGAGATCTTGAAAGGTGAAAGTGCTGTTGGTACTATGCCTCCACCTACATACTGTGATGCTCAATTGGAAAAGAAACCAGATTCAAGGTTTCAAGAGGTTAATACAAAAACATTCTCAATTTTAGATTTCAAAAAGAAAGAACAAAAACCACAATTAAATTTTATTGTTCCACCCGCATATGAAGAAATTGAAGAATTATTAGAGCCTCCTCCATATTGTGAAGACAAAAAAAAAAAACTATAGACACACTCTTTACTAAATACTTACATACAAGGTTTTATTGTTACATTTTTCAAGTAATCTTTTACATTTTCTTAATTAATACTATACAGAACGTTTCATTGAATTTATATTCAAAATGGCTACAAACTAATCCATGAATCTAAATACAGCTGTGAATTAAATTTAGTTTCATTTTTATTTTCATTATTATTTCTTTCCTCTTCAGTCATTGTATCTAAAACTCTATAATTATCATTTATATTAAAAATTTGATTATCTAATGGAGCATAAATATCTTCACCTTCAATTTTACCACCACCGGCTTCTAAAACACTTTGCCATGTTGCCATATAAGAACCATTTTGGCTTTCAATTTTTTCATCAAATTCTAAAACATCGCATAATGATTTGATATCAGATAATGTCAATTCGATTGTTGTTATACCCGATGAAATAATAAATTCATTAACATCGTTTAAGGTAGGTAGTAAGGATCCCATTCCTGAAAGTATATTTGATGGATAACTGAATTGTTTCAAACCGTTTGGAATCAAACCTTTGTTCTTAAAACATTTCGGGAACGTTTTCTGTGCAATAAACTTCCATATAACAATTAATAATGAATTTATAAAATCAGTATCTAACTCAGAGTCTGTAAACCATGGGCCACCTGTAACATCGATCGATGGAGTCAAGTGATACAACATATAAATTTTTCTGGTTGGGTGTTTGACAGATTTAACAGATTTAATATAAGATTGTGATTCTAATGATTTAAGACATCTAAGGACAATATGTTGATGCAAATTTGTTTTTGCCTTTATAGTTTTTGTCCAAATACCTTCTCTACCTGATGCTTCGACATGTGAATAGACAATTGCTTCATCTGCAGTCATATTACTAACTTTTTTAGCTTCCTGTTCAGTAATTGCAGCAAACAAAATCTGCTTTTCATTTGAATCTGAAGCTGAATCAGGATCTGACTCTAAAATCTTTAACAACCCTTTATTAAGTAGGCCTTGAGCATTCTGCATAAGTTCATTAGCATCTTGGTATTTAAGTAAGTCTAAAAGTTCATTTTGTGTATATGATGACTTACCATTTGAAACCATAACATGGTGTAATTTTTTTGCCGCAGAAGTAAGATCATCGGTAAACGGATCACTCATCGTTAACTATTTTATTTAGTTTAGATCTAGAAAAAATATTAATGTGTTGAATCAAAAAAGTAAGATCATATATAAAAAAAAATGAAAAATAAAAACAAAATTTGTCTCAAAAAAAGATGAAAAATTAAAAGTCAAAAATCAGAACTCACATTCCAGCTAACGTAGTAAAAGGGTTGGTGTAAGAGTTACGGGTGTTTGTCTCTGCCGTATACACGTTTACAATGGCCATGTTATCTTTTTTAAAGGATCTTGAAGATGATACTGAACAGGAACTATCAAATACAACATCAAAATCAAATAAGTTTAAATCACGAAAGATCAAAAGAGATTCGGGTGATATAAGAAATACTAAGGACACAATGAACTCAAGTACAAAAGGTAGACTCTTATTTAATGAAGAAGAAGATGATGATTATGTGGATGGAACAGATGATTTACTTGTTTCAAATTTAAACTTTCAGTCTAGAAAAGTACCAATTAAAAGTAAAGGGAAACTTAGTTTACCCAAACTTGATGATGAAATTAAAACTGATGTTAGTCGTTCAAAACAAAAAACTGAAGAGTATTTGAAAAATTATGGTGAAATATCAACACATACTAATGGTAACTTTTCAATAGCAGATAAAAAGGATACATATAGAATGATTGATATTGGCCAAGCAGAAGGTATAATTTTACAAGATTCAGATTTAGAAGGTGATGATATTGACCAACTTAATAATCAAAACAATAATGCTTATGTTAATTATGAAAATAAAGATTTTAAAATTCGAAAAGAAATTGAAGAGGCTCTTCAAAATACCGATTTAAATGATAATAAAGAGGAGGAACAAGAAAATGAAAGACTTAGAGATCTAGAGGACGACGTTTCCATTTTTTTGGACTCTACAGAATCAGAAAATATAATAGAACTTACGTCAATAAACCTAGAACAGTCTACGAACACGAAAACAATGCTTCAGTTTCAACCTGTCGCAACATTTGCCGAACAGTTTACAGCGTTTCAAACCAAGGCATCATCGTTGGCTATCTTAAACACAAAACAAGATTTGCAAAAGAGTCACTTGGTCTCCGAACAAGAAAAAATAATGATCAATCAAGCCAACTACGTATTGGAAATGAGTCAAGCCCTGCGTCATTGCCGTTGATATTATTAAGAAAACATCATATACAATAGTTACGGGAATGCCAGTTAAGCGCGCTGTTCGGAATTACCTAAAGAGGTAACTTTGCTTAGTGGCGCGCTTAATTTTGCCAGTTTCCACTCAATAGAATTCTTCAGTTAGTCATTTTTGTTGAAATGGACGTTTTCCAGTTTTCCGTTTCTTGATTTCTATTTAAACGCTGTTTTTTTCTGCTAATTTTGTTTCCTCAGCCAAAGACTTCCTATTATTCTACAGTTCCTCAACATGTTTCCAGCTAAAGTCCCTTACAGACTTTTCTCTACTTCTACTATTGCTATGACCGCTTCTTCTAATATTAGACATTTAATATCTATATCTGATTTAACTACTTCCGAATTCAAATCTCTTGTTAACAGGGCTGAATACCACAAGAAATTAATTAAATCTGGTAACAAACCTTCTAAATGGCCACTTCAAGGTGAATTAGTTGCAATGCTTTTTACTAAAAGATCAACTAGAACAAGAATTTCAACTGAAGGCGCAGCTGCTTATTTTGGTGGTCAACCAATGTTCCTTGGTAAAGAAGATATTCAATTAGGTGTTAATGAATCTTTTTATGATACCACGAAGGTCATTTCATCAATGACCTCTTGTATATTTGCAAGAGTTAACTCTCATAATGATATTCAACAATTATGTGAACATTCGTCAGTTCCAATTATTAATTCATTATGTGATACTTATCACCCATTGCAGGCCATTTGCGATCTCCTAACCATCAAAGAAAATTTTGAGGAATTAAAAGGTTTAAAATTAGCTTGGATTGGTGATTCAAATAACGTTATTAATGATCTAGCAATTGCGGCTATGAAATTTGGTATTGATGTATCAATTGCAACTCCAAACGGCATTGAAATTGAAAATCACATTATAGATAAAGCTGCTGAAGTCACCGCTGAAACAGGTGCATCATTAGAATTAACACATGATTCAAAAACTGCTGCCAAGAATGCAAATATTATAGTTACTGACACATTTATATCAATGGGTGAAGAATCCCAGAAACAAGCAAAACTAAAACAATTTGAAGGATTCCAGATTAATTCCGAATTAACTTCATTAGCTGCTAAGGATTATAAATTTATGCATTGTTTACCAAGACATAAAGAAGAAGTTTCTGATGAAGTCTTCTACAGTGAAAATTCTATTGTTTTCCCAGAAGCTGAAAATAGACTTTATGCTGCTATTGCTACCATTGAAGCATTTGTTGTTAACAAGGGTAAGTTCTTGTAATTATCTATTTAATACCTAGTGTATTGTGTACTATAGAATATAAATTTAAATAATAAGATGGATGTCAAAAATATACGTAGCCAGTTTAGTTTCCGCGCAAAACATGTTTTTTCAATTGTTGCTATTTGATACTGGGTAGTTTGATCTTTTGAACAACACTCTGCAAACCAACTTCGATCGATTGTACAACCACTCCTATCCTTGCAATGTCTGCATTGATCTCACCACAAATATTAGATAGAGTAAGTAATATTCTACAACATGAAGATAGTTTATCTAATATTGATAGTATTATTTCTGATATTACTAAAGAAAATTATACAATTGAAGCACAATTAAAATTAGAACAAGAACGACATTTGGAACAGATCCAGGTGATGATCTCACAAATGCAAAATGCAAATAAAAATTTGCAAGATTTAAAATACAGTGTTGGTAAATTAAATGATTTACGAAATGATAATTTATCGAATAATAACAATAACTCCAATAACTTTAAAGTTTTCAATCATGCTGCGTTAGTTATGAAAAATATTAAGCAAGTTGAAGAAGTATATAATAACATCTCAACTTTTGGAGAAAAACAGCAATTAATTATGAGTTTATTAGATGAAGAAATTGCGAAAGATGATGAACAAAAATTACAATATTCAAATGATAACAACTTATTGATTATTCATTATGAATTAAACAAATTGAGAGATTTACAAGATCAAATGGAATTAATGTCTAATAAGTCAAAAAATTTAAAAACCAAGTCTATAGTTTCCAATTTATCATTAAAATTAAATGAATGTATTGAAAAATTTGATATCTTATTGGATATTATTGTAGACTCAATTTTAGATTTTGTTGAAAGCGGGAATTTTGGATTTTTAATTAAAGTCATTAGAGTTATTCAATATGAGGAACGTGAAGATTTGAAAATACGTCTTTGGAATCATTTAATCGATGAAAAGAATAACATTGACGATGCAGATGATGAAGAAGATGATGATTCAGAGAATAGAATTTCCAAAATTAAAAGAACAAAAGAAAGGGGATATAAGAACAAATTTGAAAATATGCTTAAAAAATCAATCCAAGACAGATTTACGGATATTTTACAATCAAAAGATTTGAGTTTGTTTGTTGGTGAACAAGGCCAGTTTTACTACCAAACTATTGCAACTTATAAAATTGCTATTGATAAATGTTTCCCCCAAGAATGGGGCTTTTTTCCAAAAATTTTAGAGTGGCATCAAGAATCAATTAGGAAACTAATTAACTTAATTTTAAAATCAGATGATTTTAATAATTTGAAACTTTCACAAATTATTGAATTAGATTTTGAAAATAGACAAATTTTGAAGACAAATTTCAAATTATCAATTAAGTACCTGAAAGAAATTAGACTTTTGAGTGAAGAGAAGAAAAAATCATTATTAAACAATTCCTTACAAGAAAATATTAAAACAACAACGAAATGGGTTGAAACTGCATTAGATAAAGCAATTAATAAATTTGAATTATTAAATGAAGAACCACCAGAACGCAGAGAAGGTAAGTTGTCTTTCCAGGTTGCGCAAGACCTAATGAGTATTTTATCATCAAATTCAAAATCAGTTAAAACTCTGGGCGATGCTTCAGTATTACTTCAATTCTTTTCATTTTTTGCAAACGATATAATGAAAATTTATCAAGAAAGATGGGTAAGATCATTAGATAAAATGTGCGATATGTGGTCAATATCAAGAACGAATCCTAATGTCAATGTCAATGAAAATATTGGATATCTACCTAGATATATCACAAATTTGTCTAATGATTGTTTAACATTAACAGATGCCATTGAAAAAGATTTTGATACACTCACGATTGGATTGAATGATGCTTTTAAGACTAGATTGATAGACTTGAAGGACGTTTCAACAAGCCATTCAATTGAATTGGGTACTTATTGTTTACAAAAAATTTCATCAATTGCTTTACAAGATTATTCACCAATTATGAGAGATTTGTTTAGTAAATCATGGTACAAATCCTCAACAATTATTGATAGTACTTTAAATATAATTGATGAAGAATATATAATGCAATTTATTGATTTTTCCTATCCAGAATTATTGATTTCATTATTTGATTTTATAACTGATGATTTTTTACTTGAATATATTAGGATGTTGAATTATAAAAGAACATTTGATAGCAAGAAGATTGTCGAAGCATTAGAAAGAGATGGCCATAAGATTATGGAAGTTTTAGGTAAACATGATGAAGATGGAGTACTAGAAAACAAAATGGTAATTTTTGATGTGTTAATTGAACTAGTTGCTACAAATAATGAGAATGAATATATTGAAAAATGGAGCCTAGCAGTCAGTGAGATTTACGACTTACCCCTTGATTTTTTTAGAATCATTTTAGAATGTAAAAAGGTGGATAAATCAAGAATTGCCTTTCTGTTAGGTGAAGGTGAAGAAATTTGTAGACAAGTGATGTCTGAACATAATGATTTACCTGCAAGCACGTATCGCAAATTTAGTTATTCACCAATGAAGAAATAGTTAAGTTATATAGATTTTTATATAGATATAAATATTATATTAAAAATTACAAATTCAAAATCATTAATTTGTACTTTGATGTTTAAAATACAATCGTTTTCCTTATCCCATAGTGAGCCGAATATTGAATTTACTTTGGTACCATTAATATTATCTGAATCAATTTTGAAAAGCGTTGCATTAACTATATATTTGAACTTAGAAGATTTAGATTTTAATTTTGTTAATAAAGATTCGATTATTGTGTTAACTGATGATAAATCAGTTGTTTCAGTACTTAGAAGTTGGAGAACTTCTGTTTTTGAAATTGGCTAGAAGAAATGTTAGTACTTGAGAAAATTCAAATTTGTTCATTTGCTACTTTAATCCTACATACAATTCTGTCTTCATTAAGGATTTCTGTGATAATAACAGGAGAAGTCATGATTATGGCTCCTTTCTATCAAATATGTTTGGTATCTCCTGTTTCAGAGACCATGCAATTTTCATCTTAATTTACAGGATCGATTCGCTCGGAGGCACGTGTTTGTCATTCCGACATGAATTTGCAGTTTAATAATTTGGTTGCATTATATATTCATCCAATCTTTCTAGTGTTCTTTCTTATACTTTCTATACACCAACACCAACTCCTTTTACATCTGAACATTAGAAAATGTCTTCTGCACCACTGTTACAAACCAGTATGTATATTTATCAGGAAAAAACAATGCTTTAATCGAATTTTGTTAAAATTCATTAATCTCAAGATAAGATTCTCAATTAATCTATTAACTCATTATTCAGTCTTTTCTTTCTTCAATTAAAACTATTATACTAACAATTTGAATTATTCTTTATACCGCCTTTTCTTTATTACTACAGCACCAGGAAAAAGAATTGCTTTACCAACAAGGGTTGAACCAAAAGTTTTCTTTGCAAATGAAAGAACGTTCCTTTCATGGTTAAATTTTACAGTTATTCTTGGATCACTTGCAATCGGTTTACTTAATTTTGGTGATAAGGTTGGTAGAATAAGTGCATCATTATTTACATTATTAGCAATGGGTACAATGATTTATGCATTAATGACATACCATTGGAGAGCCAATGCGATCAGAAGAAGAGGCTCTGGACCATATGATGATAGATTTGGTCCAACCATGCTTTGTTTTTTCCTTTTAATTGCAGTTATTGTTAACTTCGTGTTAAGAATCAAAGCATAATAATTTACCAATATAATCATTATAAATCTGTTAAAATAATCTGTATGCTTTTACATTTTACGCTAAACAAATCCTTGTAGACTTCGCGAAGTAGAAAACGAAAAAATCAAATCAGATATTCATGAAAATGTGATAATTATATTATAATCATATGTGTGTTGTGTGGAAACAAGAAAAATATGTGCTTTCAAGAAGATAATAATGTATTTATGTGTAGATATATACATCGGTGATAAACTAACAATATAAAAGATCTTGAAAAAAATATAAAAAACCAGTCGAAGTAGAGATCAACGTCAATGGGTTCATGTTGAACAAGGCTTGGATCTAACAGTTAGGATACAACTCTGCGTCGATAGTCGCCGATGCCAATGATTAAAATATATCTTTTCAATTTATTATCATTACGTAAAGTTGCAAATGGGGGGCGTGACTGCGTTTTTCTTTTTTGTAAACGCAAACCCCTCCGCGCACCTCACACAGTATCACCTTCTGACACCGCACCTTCCGGATTGGGAAACTTGCCGCCCCTTTGATCGCTCACTGTGCAATTCTTGTTCTGAGAATGTGTGAGATGTTGGAATTTTCACTACAGAGTTGACAATCATATAGAAGAAATTTCAACTTTTATTTGATTTTATCTCTGTCTTTCCATTTCAGAAACCACACAATAGTACAAGATGGTATGTATTATCATGAATTAGTGACACTGTGGTGTTAGTTTACCAGCTTGTTAGCAAGATTGAATTAATAGTTTAGGTTGTTTAGTTATATTATTGAATTTAAGAAACATCACAATCAAGAAAAAATAGTTGGATTATATGATGAATGGATAATATAGTGTAAACTGTACCTTTATTCAGCCAAATGGTATTATCATAAAGTTTCATTAATTAAAATTGGGAAACTGTTTTATTTATGTAATTTATACAGGTTCTATTGACAATTACCGCAAAGACGATTATAATATAGCAAAATAATACAATCGTATAGAAACTTTCATAAAGTTTTGAAGCCAAACACTGGTTTTAATTTTAATTTGAGATATAAGCAACAACTTTCAATTCAAGCATTTACTTTTATCATTCTTAATGAAATAATATACTAACATTTCAAACTTTTTACATTTTTTTACAGTCTGACGCTATCACTATTAGAACCAGAAAGGTTATATCTAACGCATTATTGAACAGAAGACAATTTGTTATTGATGTTATTCACCCAAACAGAGCTAACGTCTCAAAGGATGAATTAAGAGAACAACTTGCAGCTTTATACAAGGTTGAAAAGGACTCCGTTTCAGTTTTCGGTTTCAGAACCCAATATGGTGGTGGTAAATCTACCGGTTTTGGTTTAGTTTACAACTCTGTTGCTGATGCTCAAAAATTCGAACCAACTTACAGATTAGTCAGATACGGTTTAGCTACTAAGGTTGAAAAGGCAGCAAGACAACAAAGAAAGCAAAAGAAGAACAGAGGTAAGAAGATCTTTGGTACTGATAGAAAGGCTGCAAAGAAGGCTGCAAAGAGAGCTCAAGATTAAACAACTTGATAATATTTTAATTTATATTACATCTTTTAAGTATACTATCTTTTCCTTCTTTACATCAATAATTATATACAAAAAATTTTGTTGTTTTTAATAAAATAAAATCAAATAACTTAAAATAAAGAAAACGGTAATTTATAGTACAATAGTTTAAAAAGTTTTTCTATGTCCATTATTCCTAGAAAAAATAAAAAACTATAAACGGCATATATAATAGGAGAATAAATTAATTAAAACGATTTAATTTTCTTTTCTTGTAGAACTCTAACTTCTTCTTCTAGCTTCTTCATTTGCGATTGTAATTGAGCTAAGTCATGATTAAGTCTATTCTTTTCGGTATAAATATTTTGTTTCCATTGTTTGAATCTTTGATCTTCATTTCTTAATTGTTCGGCAAAATATCTTTTCAATTTCTTTTCTTCTTCAATGAATTGTGGATTATTAGTGATTTTATCATTTAATTTATCAGGAGTATCAGCATCAGACTTTATACCATCATCATCTAAGTTATTCATCATTTTAGATCTAAATGTTTCATAATGGATTTCATTTGTTGATAGAATTAGATCTAACATGTTAGTTCTTAGTAATAAACTTCTTAATTTTCTAAAATCACAGTGTTGGTCATTTTCAACACCTACAAAACCCCAGGGATATTTTCTTCCAATTAATAGTTCATCATTAATTTGATATTCTTCAGTTGATCCAATAACCGAAAACGGCATTGATTCAATTAGTTGTTTTGCATGTTCACTTGCAGCTTGATCATCTAATTCCATTGGTGGGGAATAAATTCTAATATCTTGAGCTTCAATGATTTCTCTGATTCTTTTCTTAAATTCTAACATTTCATTGGGTGTTAAAGTGTCTGCTTTAGCAATGACTGGAATTAAATTTACTCTTGAACCTAATTGTTTCATAGTTTCAACATCTAGAGGTTTCAATGTATGACCTGTTGGTCTAATAAAGTATAGACAAGCATGAACTCTTAAATCATTAATTTTGGAACGATTTGGTTGGGATTCTTGTTTCATATATGAATGGTGTTGATCATCAATAAAATCAATGATTGGGTTCCAACAATTTTTATTATCAACATTGTCACCAAAACCTGGAGTATCAATAATATTTAAGTTTAGTTTGAAATTTTTTTCTTCTAATTCAGCCCTAATTATATCAATTTCAACAGTTTTCTTAATTGATTTATTGAATCTATGTTTATTATCAGCTTGAGTCTTTAAGGTTGTTTGAAATAATGTGTTAATAAAAGTGGTTTTACCTAAACCAGATTCACCTGCAAGCATCAGAGTAAAAGATGCACCACTTGCTGAAACAAGTTTGTATCTAATGGTAAATAATTAATAGTAATAGCAATGTTGATGTTAGTATTTTAGATCAAAACAAGCAATGAAAATACTGGAAAGTAATACATACCTTTGATTTGGCAGATTGGCAATACCAACTGGTTCTAGTACAGGGGTATCACTCATAGTAGATTACTTTAACGTAAAAGGTTATCTGGCAGGACAGAAGATGTAACTGTAGACCATTCAGATCAACCTTCAAATCCTTCCATCTAATATTCATGATACAAACAAAACAAACGAACACCAAAGACGCGATTTTTGACTTTTGCGCCGACCGACGCGACTTTTGGTGACTTAAATTCAACATAGGTTTATTGATGATAGAGATACGATGCAGAAGATTCAAGTTTTTTATAATAGCCATGTCTAAACCACTGACCCCTTACATCAAGAAATTATTGGTCACTCCTCCACAAATTACGCTTTCTGAATTTGGGGAAGCTCTCGATTTCATTTTTACTGGTGAAGCAAATGATGTAGAAATCTCATCTTTCCTTACAGCAATTAGACTACATAAATTAGATTTCAATTCTGAATTCATTGCCGTTGCGGTCGAAACTATACTGAAATATAGTGAAAAGGTCTCTGGAAAATTGGTTGATCCCGAAGGTTATGTAGATATTGTTGGTACAGGCGGTGACTCGCAAAATACGTTTAACGTTTCAACCTCAGCTGCTATTGTTGGTGCAGGTATGAATATAAGTGTTTGTAAGCATGGTGGTAAAGCATCAACAAGTTCGTCTGGCTCTGGTGATTTAATGAACAGATTAGGTATTGATTTGATGAAAGTTAACGCAAATACTGCACCATTTATTGTCAAAGATTCAAAACTTTGTTTCCTTTTTGCACCTGCTTTCCATCACGGTATGGGTAAAGTTATTGATGTCAGAAAACAACTAGGTATTCCTACAATTTTCAATATTCTAGGGCCACTTTTAAATCCAATCAAAATCAAGGCCAGAATTCTCGGTGTGTACACTGAAGAATTGGGTAGGACATATTGTGAAGCGGCTGTCAAAATCGATAAAGCAAGAAATAATTCTGCAAACACCATGGTTGTTTGGGGTGAAATTGGGTTGGATGAAATATCACCAATTGGAAAATCAAAAGTTTGGTACTACAGTAAAGCTGATGACAAAATTAAAGAATTTGAATTATCACCGTCCGATTTTGGATTACCTGAACACTCACTTGATTTAGTACGTTCAGGAACACCTGAAGAAAATGCAGCTGTTTTAAAACAAATTCTATGTAAAAGTGAAGATAAATTACAACCTGGTATGGATCCATTAGTTGATTATATTTTAATGAATGCAGGTGCATTAGCTGTTGTTTCAGGTCTTACAAATGATTGGAAGGAAGGTGTAAAATTAGCTAGAAAAAGCATTTCATCAGGTGCTGCTAAAACTGCACTTGATTCATTTATTGCAGCTGTTGGAAAACACTGAAAATTAAATGCCTTTTATAGATTCTTGATTAAAACTACGTAAAACTATCGAAATTTCCACAATCTGAAACGCGTTTCCCCATTTGGAGGTTGAATTTTTCTTGTTTACATGAATATAAATCAATAATGTCACCAATTAATCATTCTTGCTTGTTCCAAACAAAGGATACCCAAGCAAATATATTTTATGTCATTTACTCCTGATCCTGATAATAATACACCTTTTGACGAATTTACTCCAATAGGCTCGAAATCAGGTGGATTTGTTGAGACCACAAACCATTCTCTTACGAACCTAAGTCCAATCCGTAAATTTACAACAAATATACGAAATAATGAACGTTCAGCCAGTGGTAACGGTACATTAGATTCTACAAAACGGATTAATTCCACCAATTTTGCATTACACAGGATAAAACCATTGCACAGATACAAATCTAATAATATAAATCATGATCATTATGATGATATTAATTTACTACATTCTTCATCTGTGGCTTCATCTGCATGGGAAGATGACATAGAAATAACTAGAGAGAACAAGAATACAAACAAACAGTCATCACATTTATTTGGAGGGAATAATAAAAATAGTACAGCCTCAAATGTAATAAATTTGGATCACGAGTTGAAACATCATATTGAAATTAACCCAGATTCGAATATGTTAAAATTACAGTATGATTTAGTAAAAAAATTACAAAGTGAAAATACAAATTTAAGGGTCCAAGTGATGACATTAAAGCAACACTTAAATGGGCTACCCGCTGATTCAATAAATTTGATTGAACAGAATGTTGCTTTAAATCAGCAAGTTATTAATCTAAAACAGTTATTAGAAGAGAGGGCTACCGAGATCGGTAATGATAGAGTCAACGATAAGGTTAACGATTATGGTTATAGCGAACAATTAAAAGAAATTACAGAGAAATATCATAATATACTGAATGAAAAAGAATCGTTATTAAATGAAAATAATGAAAAAGATTCAGATATCGAAAAATTACGACATGAATGTAATAAATATGAATCTGAAATTTTTAACTTGAAGTTAAAATTAGATGAATCCAATAACAATTCATTGTCTGACAAGGTTCAACAACTGGAGGATAAAATTGAACTACTAGAAGATACTAATTATAATTATCAAAAGGAAATTGAAGACTTATCGAAAGAAGTTGATCAATTAGAAAATGAGAATAGTCGACTTGAAAAGGAGCTAAGAGACTATGATCTGAAAGATAATGAAAAATCTGGAACTTTTGATACCGGTGAAATAATAGATGAACTAAAGACCGAAATAAATGATTTAAAAATTGATATGAAGACGTTAGAAAATGATAAAAAGACATTACAAAAAAAGTATGACGAAGATATTAGAATGAACTATCATTCATCGAGGAGTAAAATTGATGAATTATCAAAAAGCTTAGAGGAGGCAAATAATACTATTAATAAGTTGGATAAATCGCTAAATATTAAGGACAAAGATGAAATGGAGTTAACTAAAAATATTAAACAACTCAATTTAAAGGTTGATTTATTACAAACTAAAAATGATTCATTACAGGATAAGCTAAATAAACTAAAGGGTAATAATTCAAATGCAACTGATCTATTAACTAAAGAAATTGATGATTTGTATAATAAAATTGAGGATTATGAATATGAAATTGGTGAATTACAAGGGACAATTGAAGACTTGGAAAATAAATATGATTCTGAATATATCAATGATTTAGAAGATGATAAGAATAAGTTATATGATTCATTATTAGAAGCTCAAGAGTTCATTAAACTCAAAGATGAAGAAATATTTAAATTAAAAGAAGCACAACATGATAATAATGATGAAGTTATTAAAATTGAAGAGTTAATAAAACTTAAAGAAATAGTTGAAAACGAGAGGGAAGAACACCAACATAAGATTAATACTTTAATAATTGAAAAGGAGACACTTGAGAATAACCTAATAAATAAACTTGAAAATTCAGAAAGTTCAAGGTCTAAATTAATTGAAATTTATGAGGATTTACAACGTCAATACGATTCACTAAAATCAGAACATCAAGAATTGTTGAATTCGAGAGAAGTTGAAGATTTAGGTAATGATTTGGCCAAGGTTACAATTGAATACAAAAAAACAAAGGATGAAAAATTTGAATTAATTAATAAATATACGAAGGAGATTTCAATGTTAAATACCCAAATTAAATTAAAAGATTTAGAGCTTCAGGATGTAAAGACAAACACTTTAGATGCATCATCGTTGAATTCTAAATTAAGTGTTTTAGAGACCAATATTAAAGAATTAAATGAAACTAAAGACAAATTAGAGAAAGAGAAAAAGCTATTAGAAGATGAGAATTACGAATTAAAATTAAGCAGCAAAGAAGAAATAACTAACACAAAAAAAACATTAGAATATGAGAAATCTTTGTTGAGATTAGAACTAAAGGAGAAGAAAAGTGTAATTGATAATTTAACAAATGAAAAGAATAAATTACAAGATTTAATTGATGAATTTTCAAAAGATCAAGATAAGTTAATTTTTAAAAGCAATAAAATATCAGAAAGGGTTAAAGTTAACGATATTTCACAATCTTCTAAATTAAAAGAAACGGAGTTGAAGTTAGCTAATATGACCAAACAATATGAGGATATGGTATTACAATATAATTATATGAAAGATGATTTGATCGAAAGGTTGAAAGATATGAAAACATTAGTGAAGAATCAAGGTAAATCAAACATTGAAGAAGTAAATGAATGGAAGGAAAAATATGAACAAAGTAGTAATAAATTAAAAGCTAATGAAAGGTATTTAGAAATTTTGAAAAAAGATATAAGGTCATTAACAGAAGAGTTAGAATTTGAAAGAAACAATCATTCTGATCAATGGTTTCCACCAACTCCACAATCACCAAGAGAAGATACACAATTGATAAAAAAGATTGAAATTTTGAAAAATCAAAAGGATTTATTAATTTTGAAATTAAGAAATAGTAATAATAAATTATCAGATTTAAAATATATGATTAATTATTATGATATTGAATTAAAGAAAAAGAATGAAATGTATGAACGTAATAAAGGATTGTTTCAGACAATAGGTATACAACAGGAGGAAAGCAAAAGATCACCGATTAGCAAGTTACGTATTATATTAGTGGCGGTATTAGCAAGTATACGATTTAAAAATAGATTAGATGAATTAAAAATCAAAAAAGAAGAAGAAGAAAGATTAAAGAGATATATAAAGGAAGCTAAAGAGGGTATATAAAGGGACTTAGTTGATTAATTTTTTAAACGGCTTTTAATTTTTAATAATCTTTGATTAAAATCTCTTGTAAATAATTGTAATTGTTGTAATTTATCGATTTCCAAATTTAGTAAATTTAATTTATTCAGTAAATGTTGAATTGATGTAAGATTGTCGTTTATCTGTGATATATTTAAATTTGATTGTTTATTCTTTTCTTGAACATGAATGTATATTTGAGTTGCCAATTTTTCCGTTTCTTTTTGGATATCTAATGTTAATTTATCGAAATTAGAAGCTAGTGTAGAGACATCTAATGGATCAGTTGACATTAGAAGGATATGCCAAGGTTAAAGACTATGAATAAGGTGTTACTACCAACAATAACAATGTCATGATAAATCGGTTGTGAATTACGCGGAAAAAAACAACCCACAAGGAAAATAAACTGAAGTACTTTCTTTATATGTACGTAAATTCCATTTTTATCCCAATTTCCTGTTTGGGCCAAAATTAGATTGTGCTAGCCGGCATTTAAATATGAGAGTTTCATTTTTAGGATTATAAAGTGTAAGAAGTGAAGTTTCAAATATAAAGTAAAGCAGTAAGAAATGGTATATGTATAGTGTTGTGTAATGGTAGATTCGAGGTTACAACAAGGATAATAATTATAATTGGTTGGTAGATTTACGTTTACGTTTTAAACGTCTCTCTCTTCTTAATCTCCCCTGCATCATATAATAACTAGCCCTTCTAACGATAATTGATAAAATTCTTTTATTATAACCATATTTGAATTTAGTTTCTACTAAATCGGTTAAATTATGGATTATACGATCTCTTTCAACTAAAGGAGTATCTCTAATCCAAGTTTTTTCACCGATTGGGAAATTCAAATCATTTTTCAAAATGTTTAGAATATTCTTTTCACGTTTACCAGCTTCTTCTTCATTACCTTGTAAATTTAAAACTATTGATAATTGAGCCAGTGATAATCTTGAATCACTTATTTTTTTCGTTGATTTTGAATTTGGATTTAAATGTAAATTATTTAAAATTTTATCGTTGTCACAGTGATCATGGTCTTCTTCATCTTCATCGCTAGTATCATTAACATTCTCGTGGCCATTATCAATTTCCGTATTAGGAGATGAAGTTATTGATGAGAATCTGGTTGAAGAAACTGGAGATAAAGATAGGGAATAATTTGAAATTGATGTTGATGATTTTAAAATTGGAGAAAACTTTGAATTCTTTAAATTGCTAACATCAATGGTGCCATTTGTAGTTTTATTAAATTCAATGCTATCAGCTGACAAAGAAGTATCAATTGACGAAGGGACTTGCGAGGTTATATCATTATTATCATTATAGTAATAATAAGCATTAAAAGTATTATTATAGTCATCATTCAAATCATTATTGACGGTAACGGCGTTAGTACCATTTGATGACTCAATTGAAGGGAATAAATGGATTTCGGTTTCATTCTCAATATCATCAATATTGTATGTATAATTATCATTCAATAAAAGAGGATCTAGAGGGTCTTGAAAAAAATAAGAATTATTCCATTGCATAGTTACTAAAAGTGAATGGCTAGGTTAGCTTTATTTAATTATAAATGAGTGGGGTGGTGGAAGTTGGGGAGGGGGATACAGAGGACAAGGGCAAGATAGAAATTACACAAATCAAACAAATTAAACAAATTAAAGAAAAAACTTGCAGTTAACATTGGAAATCAATTATCAACTGCTTTAATCAAACATCGAATACCGAACATCTAACATCACACACATAATCTCCCAATATCTCTCACACAATCGCCAGCATTATCGGAAACAACGTGGTGGAAAACAAAAAACCATGAACAAACAACTAATTTCCATTGTGTTGATGGCTGCAGGTTTCTTCTTTCGGATGCGGCCACCTGCAGGGAAACGGAAAAAAGATGATATTATTAATTTATGACTTTGTTGTTCATTGGGTGTGCACTTGTTGGGTATATGACTGATCCGACAGGTGCAAGACCCAACTTTAAACTGCAATGGTGAGAATGCGTTAGGCACTGGGTTCTGTTGCTGCAACCGTTCTTCTCTGATAAAGGCTGTCGTGAACACACCAACATAGTGCCGAAACAAATAGATAAAGATAGCCCCAAATGCACTAAAAACGTTATCAAAACAAAACAGGCAACGTGCGGCTCGGTGGGTGGATATTTTCGAAAACACCGCACACCGGGTTTCTCCGCACTTGGCGTCGATCGGCCGTTTGGGCGCTGGCCAATCAAAGCAAAGCAATTAAAACGGCCACCGCCTCGAAAAAATCTCGCTATTCTCAATAAATAACGTATTAACGTATTAACGTATTAACGTATTTTCGGTCTTCTCACAATTACTATTTTTCAGTTTTTTATTCTCTCAAACCCCTCTGAATTATTTCAACTAACACCCTCACATCTGAAATACCCGAAATCCGGAGACTGGATTTACTGGATTTGACTTAACCATTTGTTTGATTTCTTTTTACCGCCTTTCTTTGGATCTACTCCTTCTGTTAGACTCTTGTCGGTGTACTCGTCTCTAGTAAAACCTTATGCGTTCACTTAGAAATATCTCTTCAAAGCAAACATTCTCTTTTTCAAGAAACGTTTCTTCAGCTTCACCTAGTAATAATCAATATACTCATCAATTTTTCAATCCAAGTTATATACCTCCCAAAGATCTTATAAAATTAGATGAAGTTGGCTATAAGCAAAATAACACTTCAAACAAAAATTCAAATAAGAGTATCTTCAAATATGTTGCTCCTGCTTTAAGTGTCACCAAAAACTATATCATCTTTGATACTTCAAATAGTAATAATGCTAATAATATCAAAAATACCAATACCAACAAGAATGACAACAACAACAACAACAGCAACAACAACAAAATCAATCATATCATAAATAATAGTACCCATCTTACAAATAATGAATTATATCATTTCTCACCTTCATTAGATGATAAAATCCTCCTAAGAAATTTAAGCTACATAGGTAATAAAAACAATCATATTAATATATCCATACACTCCGTTAACCAGAATCATACAATTTTAAATATAAGAAGGGCAAATTCAAACCAAATTAAGAAAATTTTCGTATCTAACAAGATTTTCGATAGAAGAAATTATTCAACCGATAGTTTAAATAATGATTTATCCAAATTAACCCTTGAATCAAGTGAAAAAGTAAAAGAAGTTGAAAAGGTAAAAGAAGTTGAAAAAATCCAGGAAATTGATGATATTCATCAGGAACCAATTCAAAAATTCAATTCCATAAATCAAACTCTTGATACCTTTTCATATACCGACCCAATATCGTTACAAGAAAATGTCATTGATTCATACATGAAGTTAAAAAAGTATAATGAAATATTACCAGTTTTTTATAGACTTAGAAATAATAATTTAGTTCCAAATATCTCAATTTATAATAAAGTTTTAAAATCTATAACTTTGAGAAAAACTGATGAATCATTGGAAACACAACTCACACATTTGTTAAACACTTATTCTGATATGTTATCTAATAATTTAAAACCAAATAATTTAACTTATGAATTGGTTATTGGAAGTTTAATTGATGGGTCTATTGAATCTTATAACACGTTAAATTTCAAAAATGGTTATGATTTTTTCAGAATCGCAATGGAACTGTTTTTAATCAATCAATTGAATCCTAAAAACATATTCACCAATAATTCAATTTATATTGCTTTGATTAAATGTCTTAATAGTTATAAAATTAAAGATTTGATTAAACCTGATAAACTATTCAATTTATTAAGCTCCAAAATTGACGCAAAGAATAAACCTCAGTTTTTTATTGAACTAATAAAATTTTCAACTTTATTCAAAGATTTAACATTAATTGAATCAATTTATAATAATCAAATAAAAAAACTCGATAATAGTATATCACATGATTTAATATATCAAACAATAATTGAATCTTATAACTTATGTAATGAAGCTAAGAAAAGCTCATTATTATTAGACACAATTATCAATAATTTACCAAATAAACAATCAAATGAAACTCAATTAATTATTAAAGATTACTTATCAATTTATATCAAATCTTTAAGTTTAATTGATCCAATCACAAGCTATAAAATGCTTTATAAATTCAATAATATTGATTGGTTACCCAATGTATCAATTGATTCATTATTAATGTTATCATATTCATTCTTAAAATTGAACAATTTGAAATTATCGATTAAAGTTTGGAACTTGGCAGTAATAAGAAATGATTTTGATTTAGGCTATAAAAATTTGAAAAATGATGAATATCTAATTTACCTGTCAAATTATCTTAATTTGTTATGCCAATCACTTTTAATTAGTGGTGATAAGAATTTGATTCTACAATTCGTTAGATCTTTCTTATTAAAGAATGTTTTAGTAATTGATGATTCATCATTAATCAACGTAATTAAATATTTACAATCTCAAAATGATCCTAAATATAACTCAATAATAATAAAATTAATTTTAAATCATGGTTATAAAAAGTTAATTAATAAGTCTGAATCTACATACTCATCAACGTTGAACAATTATTTATCTTTAATAATTGACTTTATACCAAGTTCTGAAATTTTAACAGTATTTTCAAGTTCACTATTCAAAAGGATAGTTGAAGAATATAGATTAATAAATGATAATATATACGGTATCTTAAAATTATTCAACTTAATAAACGTTAATGATTTATCACATTCTAATTTATTAAAATTAAAATATTATTCAAAGGTTTTAAACTACGAATTTAATGATAATGTTGATAATTGTTATGTTCAAGTACCTATTGAAATCACTGAATTCAAAAACAAATTACTCAAATTTATTTAGTTCAAATACAATAACTAATGAAATACTCTACCAATGAAAGGTTCATATATATCTATTCATTATGAACGATTACACTTAAACTTACATTTATTTATTTATTTTTTTTTTTTACAACATTTATTCTACTTTATTTTTACTACTTTTATTCCTATAAAACTTTATTCTATGACCAAAAAAAATTACTTTATAACATTTATAGATCTTATTTAATGACCCCACTCATATACCTTCCTAATTTATAAATCATATGAATCAAAAGAATCGCAATTCATGAAAACACATCAAATCCACAAAAAATTATTAAATCTTTTGTAACCCTTCCAATCACGTGCCCTACGTACGGGCTAATACGTAATCTCAAACTGGAAATACCCCCGCACACCGCACACATGTCCCTTTTTGTTCGCTCTTTGAATTTTTCTCCTCCAATTCTCACCACTCGCCCTCTGTGAGAGAATTTCGATTGAAAGATCCCCTATACAATTTTTCTATTGAATAAGGAAATAAAGTACTGAAATTTTTATTTCTTTGAATCTCTTCAGAAGCCTAGTACAATAAGCAACAATGGGTATGTATCTATTGAAAGAGCTTAGTTATAAAGATACTCACTGTTTATGTTCTGTTTGAAATGTTTACCCAGATTATTTAGATTATTGATTTGCATTATTGAATATGATATTGAAACTTTGTCATTTAACTCACAAAATTATGAAATATTATGAAATGGTTTGAAATATCCTCAATTAAAAGGTATCTATTACAAGAACTCTATTTTGTTTCATTAAATTACCAGTTATTTCATTTATATATATTGATTTTCCAAAATAAATATCCATCAAAGAAAGTTTATGTGATTTGAAAACTATTTAAAAAGAGTATGCAACTTTACAAACAATTTCACTTTATGAAGCAACATCAAATTTAGATTATTTGTTTTCTTTAAAAGCTTCATCATCTGAGTATAATATACATTTGACATAGAATAAACAAAGTCTCGAAACTTTTAGTTTTTTATTTTAATATTGAAATAATAATAAGAATACTAACATTTATACCTCTGCCATGATCAATTTAATATAGTTAACGTTCCAAAAACCAGAAAGACCTACTGTAAGGGTAAGCAATGTAGAAAGCACACTCAACACAGAGTTACTCAATACAAAGCTGGTAAAGCTTCTTTATACAGTCAAGGTAAGAGAAGATATGACAGAAAGCAATCCGGTTATGGTGGTCAAACTAAGCCAGTTTTCCATAAAAAGGCAAAGACTACTAAGAAAGTTGTTTTAAGATTAGAATGTGTTGCTTGTAAGACAAAGCTTCAATTAGCTTTAAAGAGATGTAAGCATTTCGAATTAGGTGGTGATAAGAAACAAAAGGGTGCTGCTTTACAATTCTAGATGTGTTGATAAGTATCTTAATTATTGTTACTGTTATAAAACCTTTATAATTTTAATCAAACTATCTATCTGTAATGTTTTCTGACAAGAATCACCATGAAAAGTGAAAAAAAAAAAGAAAAAAAGTTTGAAATCTCCTTTCAGTTTTCGTGTTCACAGCGAGTTTAAATATGAAGGAAGATCAAGCGTGAAACTACTTATTCTGTCCTTCTAGTTTTGTTGGTAACTTTTTTTTCCTGTTATTCCACTTGTCGCCCCTTATTGATATTTATTGGCCAATATGGACTTTAATAACACCACGGATTACGATATGGACCAGACCTTGGATCAATCTATGATTATGGATGGTTCACCTGTACAGAATCAAACTATCCCAAATCAGCAACACCAACAAGTCGACCAGAATTATTTACAGCAGCAGCAACAACAACAGCAACAACAAAAAATCTATCAGAATTATCAAAATTCACAGAAACAGCAGCAGCAGCAACAAAATTCAATCTATAATCAATTTGAACAGCCCCAAGGTTCATTTGGTGCTAATTATTTGAGACAGCAAAGTTCGCAAACTAGTTTACCAAGTGGTATTAATACATCATCGGTGCCTATAATGCAGCCACCACGCCAACAGCAAACAACAGCACAAAATTTTAGTTCAAGTCCAACCAATTATAATGATAATTACTTTTCTCAACCACAACCACCAATTAGTCCATCTAAAAGTATTCGATCAAATAATAATTTATCAACAATTTCAACACATTCTTCATTTGAATCACCGCAAAAGCCAATTGGCAATAATTCCAGTAGTACAAATGTTAATAGAGTTAATTCGAATCTAACGATGAGAAATCCTTTATCGCAACAACAGCAATTACAGCAACAACAACAACAACAACATTATCAGCAGCAGCAGCAGCAAGCTCAATTACTTGCTCAACAGCAACAATACCAACAACAACAGAGACAGTATCAACAACAACAGCTACAAGCTCAACAGCAAGCCCAGGCTCATGCTCAACAACAAGCGCAAATTCAAGCTCAACAACAAGCACATCAACAATCTAGAACGCTAGCTCAGCAACCTTCGCAACCGCCAACAAAACAAGAAAATGAATATGTTTACTTTGAGCGTCATCCTGAATGGTTTTCAAAAGAATCTCAAGATAAGGCATCTGCAGTTAAATTAACATTAGAACATTTTTACAAAACTGCAATTGAACATGCTATTGAAAGAAATCAAAGAAGAATTGCTTTTGAACAACAACTGAGTAAAGAAATAAGTAGTGAAAGACGTAATAGAGAAACTCAGCTGTTTGGAAAAAACGAATCTCAATATTTGAGATTAAGACGTACAAGATTATCATTGGAGGATTTTAGTACAGTTAAAGTTATTGGAAAGGGAGCTTTTGGTGAAGTTAGATTGGTTCAAAAGAAAGATACTGGTAAAATTTATGCCATGAAAACATTGCTGAAAAGTGAAATGTACAAAAAGGATCAATTAGCTCATGTTAAGGCAGAAAGAGATGTTTTAGCGGACGCAAATTCTCCATGGGTTGTTTCATTATATTATTCATTTCAAGATTCACTGTACCTATATTTAATTATGGAGTTTTTACCAGGTGGTGATTTAATGACAATGTTAATCAAATGGCAAATATTTACTGAAGATGTCACCAGATTCTACATTGCCGAATGTGTTTTAGCAATTGAAGCAGTTCATAAATTAGGTTTTATTCATAGAGACATAAAACCTGATAATATCTTAATTGATATGAGAGGACATATCAAATTAAGTGATTTTGGTCTATCAACAGGATTTCATAAAACTCATGATTCCAATTACTACAAAAAGTTATTAAAGCAAGAAGATGATAAGACAATGAAATCACAATCACCATCTGGTATGTCAACAACAAATGGTAGAAATAGTGTTTTAGTTGATCCAATTAATCTGACAATGTCTAATAGACAACAAATGCAAACTTGGAGAAAATCAAGAAGATTGATGGCTTATTCAACTGTTGGTACACCTGATTATATTGCACCGGAAATTTTCATTAATCAAGGTTATGGACAAGAATGTGATTGGTGGTCACTGGGCGCAATTATGTTTGAATGTTTAGTTGGTTGGCCACCATTTTGTTCAGAAACTCCAAGTGAAACGTATAAAAAAATTTTGAATTGGCAAGAAACTTTGGTTTTCCCTGAAGATATCCATCTAAGTCCTGAATCTGAAGATTTGATTTTAAGATTATTGACGAATGCAGAAAATAGATTAGGTAGACACAATGGAGCAGATGATATTAAAAGACATCCATTTTTTCGTGGTGTTAATTGGGATGAAATCAGAAATGTTGAGGCACCATTTATACCGAAATTAAGAAGCGTTACAGATACAAGATTCTTCCCAACTGATGAATTAGAAAATGTTCCTGAGTCACCTGCGTTATTGGAAGCTGAACAGGATAGAGAACGTCTTAAGCATAAAGGATTGGATACAAAGGCTGATTTACCATTTATTGGTTATACTTTTAGTAGGTTTGAATATTTGACCAGAAAGAATGCGTTATAGTTAAATAATGAATTAAATTAAAAAGTTTCTAAAAAAAATAATATTAATTGATAAACATGATTTCTAGTTTTTATGGATTGATAACTTTTCTTTCGGTTTTCAATTGTTCATCCCATGTAGGTAATGGAGGGATTGCGAAAGCTCTAAAAAACCAACTATTACCAACATCGGAAAGTTTTTTAATTTCATCATCATCTAATTTAAAATTATAAACTTCTAAAACATCCTTCATTCTTTCAATTTTTGAACTTGTTGTAATTGGAATAATTCCATGACTATGAGCATATTTCAATAAAATTTTTGAAGTCGAAACATCATATTTGGATGCTAATTCATTTAATAATGGAATTAATGGGCCGCCATTATCAACAGCCAAAGCTTTTGTGATTGGAACCAATGGACCATAGGCTTCAATTAAAATATTATTATCATTTGCAAATTTTATGATATTTGGACTTTGATTTTGTAAATATGGATGAAATTCAATTTGTAAAACTTGTGGTAGTACATTGGTTTCATTTTTCAGAATTTCTAAATTTGGTATATCAAAATTTGAAACACCAATATTTTTAGCTAATCCTTCTTTTTGTAATCTAATCATTTCATTCCATGCATCAACCAAATTCATTCCCTCAGGAACTTCAGTTGTATGAAGCAGAAATAAATCGATATATTCTAAATTCATCAATTTCAAACCGGATTTTAATGATTCATATGGTCCTCTGATTGAACCATCTGGTAAGATATTTGAAACATTTACTGGTTTGGCATTATACTTATCAGTTATAAAAATATCAGAACGTTTCTTATTTTGATACTTTTTTAGATATTTTGAGACAGCAAGTCCAATATCTGGTCTTGTAGTATAAAATTCAGCAGTATCTAAATGTGTGAAGCCAGTCTCAAGTGCTTGAATAATCGAATTAACTAAATCGGGATCTGTATTTGATAAATTACCTTCTGTTGCTGCCGTATTTTCATTGTCCTTTTTTTTCCATTGCCATTTTGTGCCCGAACCAAAACCAATAGTTGGAATTGGTAATCCTGTCTGTGGGAGTGGAATGGTTGTCATTTTTTGTTGCTTCAGAAAAATAAAAGAAGATAAATCAAAAAAACTGAACTGATCAACCAAAGCTTAAGTTTGTGTAAAATCCATCTTAATCTCAACGTTTGAATTTTGGAAGCTCGAATTGCGATTGTGAATTATTTCAAAACTGTTGTAGATAAATTCCGATGAAAGACAACACGTTTTTTTATTAATTAATCTCTGTATACACCATGGTTGAATTGGATGAAAGGAAGATTTGGATAGATGGTTGCTTTGATTTTGCACATCATGGACATGCGGGTGCAATGATGCAAGCAAGACAACATGGTGATGAATTATATGTTGGTGTTCATAATGATGAAGACATTCTAGTTAACAAAGGTCCTCCAGTTATGAAATTAGATGAAAGAATGGCTGCTGTTGAAGGTTGTAGATGGTGTAGTGTTGCGATTGCGGATGCTCCGTATGTCACCGATTATAAGGTTATGAATCGATATGGCTGTAAATATGTTGTTCATGGTGATGACATAACGACTGATAAAGATGGCAAAGATTGTTATGCAGAAGTTAAAGAAATGGGTAGATTTATTGTCGTTAAAAGAACCCCTAATATTAGTACAACTGATTTAGTTGGTCGAATGCTATTATTTTCAAAGAATCATCATATGTTTGAAATTGATGAAGCTCAATGGGTCAATAAAGGTGGTAATGATTTAGATGATAAAAAATATGTTTTAACCGAATCTAATATTGAAAAATATAAACAGTATGCAACAGGACCAGATGCCAAAAGTTTAGGTGCAAAAGTCATGGTAAATACAGGTGAAAATATTCATGAACTGATTAAAGGATGTAAGGAAAATGAAGGTAAGAATATCATTTACGTTTCTGGAGGTTTTGATTTGTTTAATCCGGGACATATTACATTATTGAAAGAAGTTAGAGCATTAGCAAAGAAGACGGATTGTATTGTATATGTTGGATTGTCAGATGATTTAACAGTGAATCAAGTTAAGGGTAATAATTACCCAATTATGAGCTTATTCGAACGTTCATTGTGTGTTTTACAAAGTAAATATATTGATGGTATTATACTTAATGCACCACATGCCGTTGATGATGAATATTTAAAAAAACTTGGCAGCGTTGTAAAGATTGCACATGGGCCTACAAATATTACCAATGATGAATTTGCTAATGTTAAAAATGTTGAAATTGTCTCAATTCCAGCAGCTAAATATGCCGGCATGAATGTTGCAAGTATTGTTGATAGAGTTCTTGCTAACCGTGAAGCATTTGAAGAAAGACAAAGACGTAAAGGATGGAAAAGAGAAGTTGAAGAAGGGTTGGAAAAGAAAGAGAGGGGGGAATAAACGAATTTTTTGAAATTTTCAAGATTTTCCAATTTTGTAGAAATTACATTATTTATCAAAAATATCATTTATTAGTTATTTTCTGTAAATATCGAATAATTAATTAGTTAATCAGGCAATGAGTAAAAGAAAAGGTAATTCAAAGGCCGGTAATAGTGGTAAAAGACAAAAATGTCATGCCTTGGTTGAACCTGGACAATATGGAATCTATGCAACGTGTGCAAGATTTAAAGAAATCGCAGCTGCCAAAGAAATGAGAGTCTTATTACAAGAAGGTATTGAAAAACATTATCCACAGGTTAAAGAAGAAAAGAAGGAAGAAAAGGCTGGAGCTGAAGCTGAAGACAAAGTACTTGATGTTGAAGATGAAATTGCTAGAGAAATTGCAGAATTAAAAAAAAACGATGATAAGGCAAAACATAATAGAAATAATAAAGATTTGATATTTAGAGAAGTGCAATTAGGTGTTGAATCACTTACATTTTTCAAGTTGAGACAACCTGTGAAACCAAGTGAATTAGTAGCTAAAATATGTCAAGATATTCTTGACACTAAAGATCAAAGTGGTAGATTCATACAAAGAATGGTTGGTATTGATAGATCATGCAATGCAACAGAAACAGAATTTGTCAAGATGCTAAATGCAGCCCTTGAAGAGATAAAGAAAGATGGGGGAGAAATAACTACATATAATGTGAATCTTGTTAAACGTAATTTTGATACGATATCAAGAGATGAGTTCATGGATTTGATACAGAAACAAATGGATGTTGTATTCGGTGAAGGGAAAGCACAATTACGATACAAAGGGGCAAATTCGTTGCTTAACGTGTATTGTTTCAAAAACAACATTGGACTCAGTGTGGTCGATCATTCACTGTACAACAACTTGTGCAAGTTCAATGTCCAGCAACTACATGAAACTCTACTAAAGAACGAATAATGTATAGTTGTAGTAGAATAATAAATTCACAAATTATTAGAGAAACCCTCTGCTGTGAAAAAACTTTTTTTTTTTTTCCAAATTCTATAAAAGGAAGAGGATTCGCTCATCTTTTACTAACACCCACCTCATGAGGTTTATTAGTAAAACAAGTTCTTTCTCTGTTTCCTATTTCTCTTTTATTTAAACACTTTGTTGTTTGCAGTGATTAGCACATTTTCAACCAATTGTTCCGACTGAATGCAACGTGTTGACAACCTTCGTTTTCGTTAAGTTTCAGCCTTGTATGAGCACAACAACATTTATTTCTTTTATTATTTGAAATCATTCTTTGTTTTTGGATTTCTCTACTTTTTTTTCACATGTCTTTTTTTTTCTTCTAGATGATGATTCTATTCGACAGGCGGACTGATGAGTATCCATTTCCTGCTTTACGGCAAGCTGGTCTTCGTGTACAAATTTCTGGTCAGTGGAAATGGAGAAACGGCGGATATGTCGCAGATAGCTGATTTTATTACTTTACATTACTTTGTCATTCCAGTCTAAATCCAGGGGGATTTAGCAGAGAAAGAAGAAACAAAGAAAGAATGAAACGAAATGAAATAATTAATACATACATTTACAATTACTAACTCTAATGATGAACAAATTTTTATTCACACTGTAAGAGACTTCGGTCGCTGAATTTAAAACAAAATATACTGATTTAATGAATCTGATAGAGTTAGTAATTCTATTTTAAAATTGTAGTTAGAACTATATTCCTCCCCTTCCTCTTCCTCTGCGCGTAAATCCACCTCTTTTCTTGTATCTACCTCTTGGAGTTGGGGAATGTCCACTTATCAAAGGACCATTTGCAATGTCTGTTTCATTATTATTCGTATTAGTATTATGACTGTGGTTATTATGATAACTATGATTTTTATATCCATTACGATTGTGATGATAACCTCTGATGTCGTCATTACTGCTTGGATCTCTTTTTATATGTACGGGAGTTTTATTAAAGTTGTTACTGTTAGTATCTTCATTGTTTGTTAGTTTACCATCAAGTTCACGTAAATCAATATGGACTAAAAACGACCTTTTAACTTTTTCATTGGTATTACTATTCTTGTTATTGGTATTGTTATCTTTTCCAGTAATTAGACTCATTTCTTCGATTGGCATACTAATTCTAAATTCTCCCATTTCAATTACACCACCTCCATTATTAATTCTATTTCGATTAATTATCATTTTACTTTGTAATTCTCTAACAAACATAAAATTATTGACACCTCTTCTATGAAAGGTTGAACTGAAACCTTCTGGATACCAACATACATCTAATTTGTTATTTGTTGTTAGGGGCTCGGACATAGAATTATTCGAATTTAAAACTATACTGTCCTTGAAAGCTTTGAATTGTTTTGATTCAAAGATTAATTTATCCGCTTTTGTATTAATCAAATTTTCAGAGTTTGAATCTTCAGCATCATAAAATATTAAAATTTTGCAATCCTTAGATTCTTTATGTTCTTTAGCTTCTTTATTTACGGAATTCTTGATTTTAATACTTTTCCAAGGTCCATTGTTGGAATTTGGAATTGATAGCTGTCTGTTATTTGAATTCATGGAAGTAACCGTTGAATTAGAATTATTAGTTAATTGAGAATGTGCAACAACTAAAATAACTTTATATTTAATAAACTGTAAACTATCATCGGTATTATTGTTATTAGTTAAATAAATAGCTTTAACTAAACCGGTTGAATAAAATAATGAAACAATTAATTTTTTAACTATTGAAAATTTTATATTACTTGGAACTGAAATTATGAATGATCTAAAAATAATTTTATGTCTAATAATTATATGATTAATATAATGTAAAATTCTTGACCTTGTATCAATTTCATTTTTTAGCAATCCGTTTTTAATTGGTTTCGATATTGGTAACATATCAATGTTTGGAATGGAGGGTGATGGAATTGAATCCAGCTCATTATCATCTTCAATTATTTCTCTTTCATCTTCTTTACCTTTCTCCTCTACTTCATTATATGAATTATATAATAAATGATTTAAGCTTTGTTGATTTATTGGGGTATGTGGAGACTCAATTACGGGAGTCTTTGGTTTCCTTAAATTATTCAGGTTTAGTAATGGAATTGTAGGTTGTAAATTCGGAACATTATTAAATGGTGTACTGTCAGTAGTATTGAGAGTATTCAATTTTCTTGTTGGAGAAGATGACGGTGATGGTGAAGGAGATGATTGGTGAATTATAACATTATTGTTATTATTATCAATAATACTAATACTATTATCAAATGCATTGTTGATTTCATTGTTTAAATCATTTACAAAACTGGGGAAAAAATTATTTGTATCTATATCAATTTCATCGTTTTGTAATTGTGATTCTTCCTCGTTATTTTGATTTAAAAATGATTCTAAATTTACAATGTTGCTATTATTTATAGATATTGGAGCATTTATGTTGCCAGGATTATATACAAATGTTGAATTATGTAATGGACTTGATTGAAAATTTTGAAAATTATTTGAGTTTAGTATATTGGAGGAAAAGGAATCATTTGGATGGGTATTACTATTACCAATGTTGTTATCGGCAAATATTGTTGGATATGAGCCATTTCTATGAAAATGAATGTTATCATTTGAATGATCAAAATTCTTAGAATCATAATGCTTTAATGATGGTGATTCATTAAATGAAAAATTATAATTATTTGTTAATCTTCTTGAATCTGTAGTTAATGGCGAGCTGTTGAAGATATTATTATTGTTATTGTTATTGTTATTGTTATTGTTGTTGTTAATACTATTATTATTAGGATTATTATTGTTGTTGGTATTATTATTATTATTATTATTATTATTACTATTGTTGTTGTTGTTGTTGTTGTTGTTGTTGTTGTTGTTATTATTATTAACTGGTGATAACATTGTCGAATTATTATAATTAAAATTTTGAATTTTTGTATCAATTTTTGGACTTGGAAAAAACCTTGATGATCTTGATGATGGTTTTAAAGTATTATTAGTTAGCGATACGTCATCAATTGAATTATTTGAGTAATTACTATAAATCCATGAAGAATTTGGTGATGCGGAAGGATCATTATTGTTAGCATTATTTTTGTTTGGCGGAGACTGTTGATTATGTGATACAAGTAAGTTAGATATTGAATGTCTTTGTGCAGATGGTGGTGCACTTACTGAATTAAAAGAATGATTCTTATATGAATATGAATGTCTATTAAATAAATTCCTTGGATTACTAGTATTCGTTAATGGGGTTGTTGATTGTGGATGAACTGTTGAATATGATCGGTTTGGTAAAGATACAGGGTCTAAATCTTTATTATTGAAAAATAAGTGGTTTGAATCAACATCATTGATTTCACTAGTATTATTATGGTTGTTATTATGCAGATTATTATCGTTGTTGTCATTGTTATTATTATTAGTATTCCAAATATCAGATGTTGAATTGTTAATTGATCTATGACTATTTGGAGACGTGAATAACTGGTGAAATTTCGAATTTGAAGAAGAATTCAAACGCTGCTGCTGTTGCTTTTGTTTTTGTAATGTGGAGAGATCCTGTGTTGACATTGTGATTGGGACGTTTGCTAAATATTTGCAAGAAGAAAATAATGTAAACTATGTTTACAAGATGTTCTCAGTTAATTAATTGAAATTGAAGGCTACCCAAATTTCAAAATCATTTCCAATTTTTTCTTTTTTATTATTTTTCAGGTTTTCTCTCTCATTTTCAAAAGTTATTAGGTAATCCACCTGTTGCTGTTTGAAACACGTATTTTGCTCTTTTATTAGGTAATAGAGAGATAACAACATCAAAAACATCAATATACACTGTTAAATGGACGTCACCAACAAAAACATCGATGTGGCCACGATGGCAGCCGCTGCTGTTTCTGTTTCTGAAAACAGGAAAGAAGCTCTGTCTGCTCATAACAACCTCAACAACGACAACAGCAGCAGCAATAGTTCTAAGAACTTAGATGAGTCTGTTCTTGACCCCGAACTCAACCAACAAATGGATGATATGGACCAAATGGATAGGATTGAAGATGATGTGGTTCATATGGATTCTCCACATGAAATCAAGACTACTGACGATAATGGTGAAGATGTTATGAGCTTGACTTCTAATAATGGTTCTGTCAATGTTAATGACGAAGAAAGAAACACAGCTAGAATCAAAAATGTTAATTACATTGCAAACATGAGTGCAATAGTTAATGCAAGTCAAATGCAATCACAAATACAAGATAATGATGAAGTTAATGAGGGACAAATACAACAGTTGAAACAAGATCAAAAGTCGTCACCATCTTCATCTACATCAACATCTCGAACGAAGATGAATCAGCGTAAAGTTTCAAAACCTACAATTATTGATTCGACATCAAATGTTGTTGCAGTCGCACAATTATTAAAAGATGACACCATGACGCAGGAATTACAAAGTGAAAAACGTGCACAGCAAAATAGAGCTGCTCAAAGAGCATTCCGTCAAAGGAGAAAGACGAGAATTCAACAATTAGAAGAAACAGAGCGTAAATATCATGAAGCTTTGACTAAAATTGAACTTTTAACTGAACGTAATAAAGAATTGGAGAGGCAATTGAATGGACTGAATTAGTTAATTAATCATATTAACGATACTTGTAATTTTTACCTGTGTAATATAAAAGACTCATTGTTTTACTATGAAATTACCTTTTAAGTATATGGGCTGGATATTACGAATTGAAACCTCCATTTCCTTAAATTAACACATAGAAAAACTCTTTGTGTTGGTGGAAATGGTAATGAAATCAACACTTGCAATAACAGAAAGACTTGAAAAAAATGCATCAAATAGAACACACAGTTTCTTCCCGTCCATTGCATTCCAGCACCAAATCGTTCTTTGCACAGAGACACATTCCAACACAGATGGCTGTCCCTTAAGTGGGGGTCTGGTTGAAACTTAAGATAGTGCATGGTTTCAGAAAGAAGAATAAACGACAGAAACCATTAGTGAAAAGTTGAAACTGAAAAATATTTTTTTCTCATGTGATGAATAAAAAAGTGGGATTTTTAAAAAGAAAAAAGCTAATGCTCTGATCTGCTCCTGCATTAGGTCTTGAGACTTAATCTAGTTTCTTTTCTTCAAAAAAAACTTTTAATATACATGCAATGGCTATACAATTAGCATCGGAATTGAGTCAGGTTGAAAATGGAATAGCTTCTGTCTCCGTTTCTGAAGAAACATCAGCAAATTCATCAACTCCGCAACTACCGCAACAAAATAGACTTACAATTGATAAAGACAATAATAAAAACAATAATAACCAAAAAAATAATAATAGTTATCATGTTAATAATGATAGTGATGATACGCTTGACCAAGATTCAATTGAATCTTATCAACCATCAATTAATTCAGAACTTTCAGATTCTATGCTAAAGGATCAAATTTATAAAAAGTTTTCAAGGCAAATTTCAAGAGAGGATGCAACTTCGATTATTGGAGGTTTACAACTATCCAAAACCAAATCAAGTATTCAATTACCACGTAAAGTTTTATCGAATATAAATCTAAATAATACTAAGCCTCTAAGTAATACTGATAATCAGAGTATTATTCCTTCAAGTATTGATGGAAATAATAATGATGAAACTTCAACAATTGATGAAGATCAAAGTATTAATAACATCCCATCATCATCATCTATATCACGGTTACCTGAAGATGATAATGAAGATACGAAAAAAATCTTTAATTTTTCATTTCCATTTTCATCAACATCTAGTGATATGGTTGATGATGTACAAGAAATAAAAGATCATAGAGATAAAGCAAGACTTTCATTACGTAAAATAACTAAACATTATCATCATTTCCATAATCATGAACATCTAGAGCAAAATCATCACCACCATCATTATTATTTTCATCATAATGAGTTTCTGATTACTAAAACACTGAAAAAAATGACCAGATTATTGCCATTTTCAAAAACTATTCAAAATGATCTTAATAATGTTAAAAGAGAATATCATCCAAAATCACCAGATCCACCACCTGGAGTAGCAGTCTATTGGGATGATATATCACAATTTGAATCAACTGAAAATGAATTTGAATTTCGTGAAAGAATTGAACTAAAACTGAAAAGACAAGAATCTTTAGATACTATTGAAGAAGCAAAGTATTATAAAGATATAACACATTTAGATGATGGTAAATATAAAGCATTAGCTAAATCTTTAATACCTAAACCAACGTCATTAAGTATCACCAAATTATCAAATAAGAAAATGAGTAGCAATGATAATTTAAGCCATGAAACATCATATATGGCAAGCACAATGATAGCCACAGATGCTACTACAGTAACCAATGTTTCTACCGCCACCACCACTCCCAACACATTGCCCATTCCAAAAGAACTAGAATTTTCAGATTTGTCTCCTAATTTCTCAAATAATAGTTCAACTAATGAAGTTAAGAATATAAATAATTTATTATCACCGTCAAAAGTTGTATCTACGACAACTAAATTATTATCAATTCCAATGAATCCTGTTGTTAGTACATTACAATCTAATTATACACCACCTGAATTAGAAATATATAATCAAATCGATGGTGATATATTAATCATTGGAGGCTATAGGGGTTCAGTTTTAAGAGATTCGAAAACTAAAAGGAGAACTTGGATACCTGTAATTGAAGCCGGATTAAATATACGTAAAATTAAATTAACTATTGGACCAAATGATGAAGATGAATTGAGGGAATTAAATGCAAAGAAGACAATATTTGGAGATGATGAAAATATATTAAAAGAGCTAAATCCGTCTAAATTTAATGATCCAAATTATCCATCAATGTATCCAACTAAAATGTTAACACATATTGGACCTGTCGATATATCTAGGAGATTATTAAAAAAATTAAACACAAATCCAAAAGTTAATGCAATAACTTGGGGGTATGATTGGAGATTATCACCTGAATTAATATCTGAACAATTACATCAAGAATTGATTAAAATTGTAAAGAAACAAAAGGAAAAGAAAGGTGTTATTATAATTGCACATTCAATGGGTGGTATAATTGCACATGGTGCATTAATTAAAGATCCTAAATTAGTTAGATCAATTATTTATGCTGGTACTCCAATGCCATGTTGTAATATATTAGGACCAATTAGATTTAGTGATTCAATTTTATTAAGTAAAGATATTTTAACAAATGAAGCAAATTTTTTTATGAGAAGTAGTTATGTTTTCGTACCACCTGGTTGGGGTGGTGAAAATTTTGAAGATGGTAAAGATGGTGGTATGGTATTATTTAGAGATTTAAGGGATGGTAAAAGATATAAAATTGATTTTTGGGATATTAAAAATTGGGTTATTTATAATTTAAGTCCTTTAATTTCATTAGTCAAATTAAAAAAGGATATTAAATTGGGATTGATTAATTTAGATTCTATTAAAGATGATGATGAATTAAAATTAGAAATTAAATCATATTTAAAAATTAAAGTTAATGAAGAAACTGAATTGTTAGTTAATGATGAAATTAATAGATTAAATAATAATAATAATGGTAGTAATGGTCAAATATATTCATGGATTGATTCATATAACTATTTAAAGCGAACATTAAATAGAACAAAAAAATTTCTGTTAAAATTTCAACGTGATGATAATATAAAGTATCCACCAATGGCACAAATTTTTTCAAATGGGGTACCAAGTGTTAAATACTGTTTAATTGATGGTAAAGAATGTATCAAACGTGGAGAATATTATAAATTCTTTTATGGACCCGGAGATGGAGTGGTTTATCAAGGTTGGAATTTCCCACGAGAATTAGGACGTAAAAGACCTGAAGGTGATGATAAATGTGGATCCAATAGCGCAGATCCAAGATTGAATGATGGACATGATTGGAGAGGTAAAGAATATGGCTATGGTAATAAATATGCATATGAGTTTTGTGGTAAATTTAGAGGTACTTGTGGACATATTGGATTATTAGCAGATTTAAAATTAGTTGGACAAGCATTAAATGCGATATTTATTGAAGAACAGAAAAGGGAACAGTTGCACCAATGATTTTGTGAAACTGTGTATTTTAATTTATTGAAAATGTAATGCATAACCAAAGACTACAAGAAGCACATTGGATCAGTAATTGATAATTTTTATTATCATCATCATCATTGTCATCATCATCATCATCATCATGTTGATGATCATTTATACTATTTTCTAAATCTTCATCAGTAATTACAAACCCATTTTCAAATTTACATCTTGGACATGAATGTTTAAAAAAATCATCAGTTTCAGTAAATTCACTTAAATCAATATGATCAATACCGTTTAAATCAATACCACTAGAACACAAGTCATCAACTAATCCTAGCTTTATAAAATGAACATGTAGTAATTGATCATACTGAACTCTCAAATCTTTATTAATTAACATTTTATATGCATTTTGAATTTCAGATATCGAATATATAGACGGTTTCAATACTTGATGATCTTTTTGATGTTGTTTATCAGGATGATATGTTAATAAATGCTTATGATATGCGGCTTTTATATCTTGCGGAGTACTTGATTTGGGTATGTTTAGGATTTGATAGTATGATGTATGATTTGGTGGTAATGTATCCATTTTGTAAATTTTTGATACATGAATCTTTCTAGGTTGGTATTGTAAGTTGAAGTGTGGAATTTTTACATTTTTTCAAACTAATAATAATAATAAAAAAAAAAAATAAAAAAAAAAAGAATATTAGTTGCTGTTTGTTGTTTTCTGTAGCAATTTTGAATTTTTCAATAAAATTTTTTTTTTCTTTTTCAAAACGTTTGCTAGTCAGTTTATTTGTACGTTCCATATTTTCATAAACACAAGCAATGACTAAATCCAAGAGCAAAGACGTTGATGTTGAAGTTAGCTCGGGAGATGCCATAGTTGCATCCTTTTCAAATGCCACCGAAATATCACCATCAGTTGAATTTGAAATTTTCACAAACAACAAAAAATCAAATGATGGAAGAAAATCTATATTACATGGAGAATGTAATGAAAACGAATTACAATATGACGGTGACGAATTAACAGAGTCGCAGTATATTGTTGGTGTATATGATCCACAAAGTTCGAAACTTAAATTAGTTAAAAATTCGAAATTTTATTCGGGTAGAGCACAGTCTAACAAGATTTTAATTAATGATTCGAAATTGTTAAAATCTTTAAAACGTAAAGATATTTCAAAAGATGGTACTTTTAGTGAACGTAGAAATGCATTAGGTGAAGAGTTTGGTACCAAGAAGGCTAAAAAGGCAATTACTGAAGCATCAAGAAATAAAATTGATTCCGGTATGTTAGAAGATTCACAAATTGATATTATTGATGGTATTAGAAATACAACTAAAAGTATGCCAAATAGGGAAGAAATGGCCAAATTAGTAGAGAAAGAAAATAGAGCCATTCCTCCATGTTATCCAAATGCTACAAATGTTGAAGAGATTTATCCAGTCAATGAAATTGTACCTGACTTTATTTTATCTACATTCCCAATTGATGCATACCTTAGTGAAGATGGTGATATTGCTAGTAAATTGAAATTGTTACCATATTTACCAAATAAAGATCGTGATGTTGAACATTTGAAAAAATCTATATTTGGACGTCTTTTGAAGAACGTTCTTTCAAACAATGGTAATTTAGCTAGTTCAAATGCTAATGAAGATATCAGGTATAAATTACAATTAATCTCATTTACATCATTATTAGTTGGGTTATATTTTAATAGAAGATTAAATCGGAGGGATAAATTATTGGAATCTTATCATAATTTACCATCATCCAAATCGATTAATTTTACTTTACAAAATTTTGGTAATGTTAAATCCAAATCATCAAATTTTGATAAAGAAGTTAGAATTTTCAATATTGGACCAAAGGAAGAAGATAAACTATTATGTTATATTATAATTTTGTTATTAACACTATTTGAATTTAGATTGGAATTATCCACCTTGGCATCAGATTTAAGTTTAAAACCTTCAAAATTATTAGCTTTGGTACGTACTTTAGGATGTTCAATTATGATTGCTAACAAGAGTGATGGGGTTGATGCCGCTGGTTCTAAAATTGCTGTTTTACGTGTACCATTTAAAGTACCTGATTTAGTAAGAAGATTTAAAAGATAGAGAATACAAGTATGTTGTGTATTTCGTGTACTTAAGAATTTTTTTTTTTTTCTTTTTTTTATGAATGTTGTTTTCAAATCATTTTAGTTAATTAGTTTTATAAAAGATAATTAGACACGTAAGTAAGATATAGATTAGAGGGGTAAGACATTAAAAATTAAAAATTTGAATACGTTAAAGAAATAATAATAGAGACATAAATAATAATTGCAAAATTGAAAGAATAGTAATTTTTTTTCTTAATAATTAACAGCATGAATGAAATGAAATGAAATCGCAATGGCAATGGCAATGGCAATGGCAATGTAGGGGGAGGGGGGGGGGAGGGTGGAAGGACTGACTAGAGATAAAAAATCGACTTTTATGAAGAAAATCTATCTTTGATAACGAAAATTAGCATAATCCAAGCCATGACAAGGCTAATGACACCAACACTTAAATTGATAGTAAACATAGAAGTTAAACCTCTATAAGCCATTGCTTCAATTATTTGATCAGTACTTTCCATAAAAATTAAACCACCACAAAGTAAACAAAAACTTGTAATTAATTCAGTTAAAGGTTTAAAAGGTTGAAATAAATTTGAAGAAGAATTTAACATTGATAAAAAGAAAGTGATAATTCTAAAGAAAGAACCATAAGTTAATAAAGAACCCCATTGGATATGAATATCAGTTGATAAGGCTGAAGTTTGTGCATGTTTTGACATCAATAAACCAGTCCAAAAGATTGTGAAAACAGGGAAAGGATTTGGAGAGAAACCAACAGTAATTAGTTTATTATTGATATCAATATCAGGATTATTTTTGATAAATAAATTTTTTTTCCAATTTGATAATTTAAATTCAGTAATTAAACCACATAAACCAGAACCTAAATACATGAAAGCAATTGAAACATGTTGTAAGTCTTTAGCAGTCCATTTGCCATCTTTTGAAGCTAGATGTTCAAGAAAGATATTAGTTGAGCCATAAAAGAAAATTAAGAAAGATTCAACAAATTCAAAAGTTAAAATAGTACCATTAGTTGGTAAAATTTTATTGATTTTAAGAAACGTTGAATTGGACTTTTTGGGATCAATAATTGAATAATTCCAAGCACCGCCAATTGATTTATAAGCACCACAATATCTTGCTAAAGATACCATACCAAGTGTGATAAAGACACCACCTTTAATGAAATGGGCTAGTAAATTGAAAACACGAGAACCTTGACCCATAAGATTAAGACATGCAATACCTGTTGGTAAAAGGACTAAATAATAAGCAAATAGTAACCAAACTGATAAATTATAAAGAATGTTGATAATTGAAGAGGTGGTTGTGGCTTTAGTGGAAGGGGATGAAAGAGAATCGTCAAGAATAAAGGAATCAGTATCGTGTTCATCATCATCACCAAATAAAGTTGAAGAGGGAGAGGTAGAGAAATTTGATAATGGGATTGGAGAATTGGATTTTGGATTTATACCCAAGCCTAATAATTTATAAGTAGGTGAAGATGAACTAGCTGAAGAGAAAGAGAATTTTGTATTTTTATAAGCATGTAAAGTTGAAAATAAGATATTTAGTAAGTTGAAAACAATTAAACCATGAATCATTTTGGTATAAGCCATATTAGGGAATAAATTAGGAACATTATTGATGAAGATGATGTAAACAATGGAAGCAAATAAAGAGATGATCGATTGAATATAGAGGCAAGGTAAGAACCATTTTGATTTCAAATTATTAAACATTAAAACGATTGGATACAGGAGCAACGAAGAAACGAATAAAAAGAATACATGATAAGTTAATAGAGAGTGATACGGTGTATCTAGAGTGAAATAAGTGGTAGTGTTGTAGGCATTCCAATAAAGCTGTTGAGAATGAGTTAAAGAAGTGGAATTAAGAATTGGGACACCATGATGAGCCATAGGCCAAGGTTGAGGAGTGTTCATAGAGTCCATAACGGGAGAACGAGATGGGGGAACGGGGAATGGGGAAGAGGGACAAAAAGAGAGAGAACAGAAAGTAAGAATAAAAGGATAGTAGAAAGAAAGATTAAAGGGATTTGGGAGCAGAGTGTTAGTCAGCCAGTGAAAGCCATAAAAAGCACAATATAACTAAAGACATATAAGACATAAGGCTATGTAGTAAGACAAGTACATACGTAAATACGGTTACTAGACAATCTGAGGCTACGGCGGTTGACAAGAGAGGAAAAACAAAAACGCCCACAATGCGAACTGCGAAACCCGCGGAAAGGCATGGAAAAGCATGGAAGGACGTGGAACCGTGGGGAACCGTGGGGAACCGTGGGGAACCGTGGGGAACCGTGGGGAACCGTGGGGAACCGTGGGGAACCGTGGGGAACCGTGGGAACCGCATGCAGTGCGGGCTTTAGTGCCCTCTCACTCGGCCGTCTTGTTGTGTTTCAAGGGCAACGCCTTCATTTTGTAGTGCTGTTTCCGCATCTGCTCGAAACGACGGTGTTTCTCTTCCGCCGTGGGCTCGGACAGGGCCGGGCTTTGCTGCGCCGGTTGTTCTTGGTCCTGCGGTGGTGCTAAGCGTTCGATTTCCCCCCCTCCAAGTCCGACATTGTCATCATCCACCCCTGCCCCCAATACAAAGTCCGTGTTATCCTGGTCGTGGTCCGTCGCATTGTCATTGCCAGCACCAGCACCAGCACCAGCACCATCATCAGTATTATTATCATCATCGTCCCTGTAATATTCCCCCGTCGGATCAAACCCGCCCTCATATGGCGTCTTAGGCTCATCTATCTTCATGGTCGCACATTTCTCTTGTTCATTCACTAGTAAATTACCTTCATCCCAAACAAGTGGTCTTTCTCCTTGTTCGTTTCTGTCTTGGTTAATATTGCCACTAGTATTAGTCACATTAGCACCACCGCCTCTGGCATTGGCTCTGGTATTTTCAATCACTTGTGCACGATCAATCACTATTTCTTGTCCTCCCTCTAGTTCATTAGGCCCCTCTCTTCTATACGCTGCACCCACATCAACATTCTTTAAAATTCCTCTGGTCATGGTAATAGGTGTCTTGATCGTCCTTATAAAGAAACACACTTGGCCATTACAAAAACTGTTGCATCCTCAACTCTCGCCCTTTTCATCTCAACAATTTCATCAAAAAATTTCTCCTTCTCTTTTTCGTCCCCCGCTTCATCCGCGCTTCCCCCCACTAAAACAACTATGTTCCCATCGATTTTACCCTCAATTTTAAGCGGCATTGTAGTTTCCCCCTTAAAATTCCCCCCAACTTTAAGTAAAAGCCCCCCCTCATATTCTTTCCCACCTGTGAAAATACCTTCAATATTGTCACTAACTCTAATTGAATATCCACAATATCCTCCCCACGCTTCTTTGATCCCAACTACACTTTTATTGTCAATATCAACACTAACTCTAACCCCAACTGGTATTTCTTCCCTCAATTCAATCATCTTGTTTAATCCAACATTAACAAATTTCGTTCCATTTTTTCTCTTTTTCATCTTTTTGACTTTGCCTGTGGCAGTTTTCTCTCTAATTGCTGGTTTCTTGAAAACACTTATACCTTCTCTAAACTTAACATTTTTCTTACTTTCGGGTTTTAGTACTTCAATGATACTTGTAATCAATGGCATCTTTTCTGCCTTTTTAAAGATCTTCTTATTGATTAATCCCTTTTCAATATTAACTCTAAATATTTCCTTGCTTAAATATCTTGGTGTTATAAAATACTGAAATAATGATCCAACCAAAATACTATCCTTTTCGTTACCATTACTAACTAGTATAATTTCCTCTATTTTGAACATACATGCATTACGCGCAATTGTATGAATACTTTGAATCAATAATTCTAATGTATGATTTTGTCTTATTAACGTATTAACATCTATTGCTAAATCTATACTGGTCATTGTGATGGCTGGTTTGATGGTTGAAAAAAAAAATTCACCAAAGACAGCTGCTTTTTTTTTTTTTTGAAAATTTATCATAATCTTTTTTGTTTTCTTTTTTTTTTTTCATCAACTTTAACAAATTAGATTCATTTTCGCGAGTTTTGAAAAGGGTTAACAATCTATCATTTATTCATCAAGTTAATAAAATACTCACAATGATTATTCTCGTTGAGGCTCATCATATAATGATACGTTCATTCTAATAAAGCCGTGTATGTTTGGCGGAAATTATGATTTATGACTGATATACCTATATCGAATTTGCTTTCCTAAATTTATCTTATTTACTCTTATCTTCAAATTCAAATTCTCATTCAAATTCAAATAAGCCCATAAATGATAGGACACACCATTTCAATATCTATTAATATATATAAGTATCACCATCGCTAACTCATATTCTTGGCAAGTACAATGATACTCATATAATTGAAAATGTCCTGAAATAAATGATTTTTTCAACCGTTAAAAAAAAAAATGAAATGTGCCATTCCACAAGTGGAATGTATGACATAGCAAACTTTCAAAAATTCGCCTAAGATTCCTACTTAATAAGAAACTATCCTTTAATGATATAATTCTATAGTCTTGTACACTTCTTCCTCGTATGTCAAAGCAATAGTTTTGATTGCCTACTCACTAGCTTAATATTTTTCACCTTCCTATTTCGGAGATAAATCATTCGAGCGTTATTTTGAATTGTGGTAATTCTGATAATCTATCTAGTTACACAACAACTATCTTATCTTATCTTATCTTCTCATTCCACAACCATGACTCTTATTGCAGTGGCACAAATAACTTCAACCCCATCCATTCCTCAAAACATCAAACTAATAACTAAATTTATTCAGAGTGCAATCAAACAAAATGCAAAAATAATTTTCTTCCCCGAAGCTTCAGACTATATAGCACCAAATGCTCAAATTTCTAAATCTTTAGCAACACCATACACTGAGTCACCATTGATAAAATCAATTATTGACTTACTTAAATTGAATCAAAAAAGGGGCAATTTAATTGATGTAGTTATAGGCATTCATGAACCATCAAATGATGCTTTGAATCGTACAAAAAATACATGCCTTTATATTAATTCAAATGGTGAATTACTACAAAGATATCAAAAAATACACTTATTCGATGTGAATATTAAAAATGGTCCGATTTTACAAGAATCTAAATCTGTTGAGCCCGGTGATTCAATATTACCACCTTTCAAAACTCCAATTGGTATGTTAGGTTTGGCAATTTGTTATGATTTAAGATTCCCCGAACTATCTTTGACCTTGCGTTCCAAAAATGCTCAGATTTTAACTTTCCCTTCGGCCTGGACAGTTAAAACTGGTCCTCAATTTCACACCTTAGGTAAAGCCATTGCTATATTAACTCAATGTTATGTTATTCTACCTGCTCAAGTAGGAGTTCATTGCAACGGTAGAGAAAGTTATGGGGGTAGTTGTGTGGTTGATCCATTAGGTAACATTATTGGTATGTTGAAAAAACATGAAGTTTTAGTATCCAACAATGACGATAATGATAATAATGATCCAAATTTTGATAATAATGATGAAAACGGTATTTTGATTGCTGATATAGATTTAGAGTTGGTTGATAATACTAGAAAAAATATGCCATTATGGAATCAAAGAAGATATGATGTGTATCCTAAATTAGGTTAATGAATGTATATAGATTCAGTATTATGTAGATATCATAAACTCGTGACTATATATATTGTTAGTTCGGTTCATCGCGGTAAGTCCCCTAATTTGGGTATTTAAGTTCCCGTTTTTCCACTAATCACACTCCGATTTTTTTCTTCCTTAACTAAATCAACCAATAAATCTATAATCATTATATCATGTTTAGATCATTACAACATTCACCTAGTGTAATCACATTATTCCATAATCCTCAATCTCAAGCAAGTTTAAAAATTTTACAAATTTTAGAAAGAAATCAAAATAATAACACTTTTAAAAATGGTGAGTATAAATTCATACTTGATAAGACAACAAAAAGCCCAACTTTAGAACAATTCAATTTTTTCAAAAAATCTTTACATATGAATCCTGTTTGTAAAAAAGCTTTAAAATTAGCATATCCAAATTTAACTAAGGATAAAAATTTGGTTGTTGATTTACAAAATATTAATAACATCGAAAATGTCGAGTTTGTTGCTCCTTTGGTTGTTGATTGGGATCATGAATTATTAGCTGTTACTGAAAAGGGTTTAACTAAAATATTAGATCAATTTAATGCTAGAGAAGATTAATCTTTTACATATAAATATATAATTTCTTTTGATTAGAAATTTTTATAGATTGTTTAATACCCCATTCTTTTAATAACATAAGATTGTGAAGTTATACCTATAACATTATTAACCGTATTATTAATCCATTCAATTACCCAATCACTTGGATCAATATCATCTTCCTCGTTGTGATTTTCTTCTCCATTTTCAATCCAATTTAGCCATTTTAAGGGTAATGGTTGAGATTTTGAATTAATTAAAATATCATGTTCTTTATCTTTTAAAATACATGATATTGTAAATGAATTATTTGAGTTTGAATCAATTATAATTTCATTACTATCATCGTCAATTTTTGTGATATCTTTATTTGAGGTCCATGCAAGTAAACCAATAAATAGTCTAGTCTTTTTAACTTCTTCTTCCTCTTCTTCTTTTTTTATATTCTCTCTTTGTTTCATTTCGTTATCAATATTTGCTAGAATTAATTTCTCTGCATCCGATCCTTTGCCGTTAAACAATGAAAAGTTAATTCTTTCAGTTTTCAAAGTTGCATCAGGTTTAAGTGTACCTGACTCAACCACATTGATATCAATTAATCCGTCAACTTGTTGTATCATTACATTTTCAAAAGCAGATTTAATCATATTTGATAATCCAATATAATTCTTCATATCATGAACCAAATAAACCTCAATTATTTCGTCTTTTGAACTTAATAAATTAATCTTTTCAATAACTTCACTTAATGTACCATTAAAAAATTTTAATCCATTATTTAATCCAACATTTAAATTCTTCATTACACTTTCAGCATCTGACATACTTAACTTACTTAATTCTTCACGTTGTTCATCGCTCAATAGCTCATTTATATTATCATGAATTCCAGATATACCAATTTCTTTAAAAACATTCTTGATATTACTATCAATGCTTTGTTCTCTTGCTAATTTAATTGCATCTTCAGCTTGTTTTTGCGCCTTATCAGTAATTGATTGCGCTGTACCCCATAATGATGAAAGTTGATTGGTAACTTGTGTTGATCCACTGTTAGACCACCATGATGTAATTGATGTAATCGGGTCATTAACTGGTTCATTTATTGGTTCTTCTTTTGGTTCTTCTTTTGGTTCTTCTTTTGGTTCTTCTTTTGGTTCTTCTTTTGGTTCTTCTTTTGGTTCCTCCTTTTGCTCTTCCTTTACTTTCTTTGGCCCTTTTTCTCCTTTCTTTGGTTCTTCTTTAACTTCTTTTTTCTTATTAGATTCTTCTAACTCATCCAAAAATTCTAAAATATCTGTATCAGATTTGTTTATTTTTTCCTTCGTATCATCGGTAGTACTTGATGTTGAACCTGAATTATTAGAATTATCTGTTGGTAATGAATCTAAAAATTCAAAAATTTCCTTTTCTGACATGGCTTTAATTAAAATGTGTGTATATTCTAGCTGATTGAATAAATCAAATGAGCATCTTTTGTTGTCTACATGCTGTTTACTGAATAAATTGAAACAATTGTCTAGCTGCGCGGTGTCTGAAATTCACACCATTTAGAATTCGATCTTGTATCATGACTGTACAATAACTGCAAAACTTCTATTCCTTTTCGTAGCTAAACAACATACACCCCAAACATGCATCCTATTCTTGATCGTGATCGTTTTCAAAATTGTGAAGATTTAATCGATGCGTTAGAAGAATGTCATAAATCGCCATTTTTTGAGACTGTTTTAGGTAAATGTTCAGATATTAAAATTCAATTATCCAAATGTTTACATAATAATAGGTTAGCTAATGATAGAATACAAATTTTAAAACGTCAAGAAAAGAATAAAGAATTAGAATTAAATAAAAAGAAAAGAGAAGAAGAAGAATGGGGTGAAAATGGCTATTTGAAGAAAGTTATTGAATTAGAATATCAACAAAAATTAAAAAGTCAACAACCCGTCCCTTCAAACGATGAATCCAAATAAATAGTTTCTTGGTTCCCTCTCTCCCTCTACTTGTATATATATCATAATTTGTGACTAGTGTATAATTTTTTTTTTTGAAACATTAAAAAAAAAGCTTTTCAACATAAAATGAATCTAGTTATGGTCTCTATTTATTTCATAACATTCACTATTACATGCAACATTATAAGTGATTTATAGATATTATTTAAACTATTTAAAAATTAATCTTGTCTAGATTTTAAGTATCGTTTGATAACTTTTTCCTTTGTCACTATATAAACGACAGCACCCCAACCACTTAAAGCATCTCTGTCAGCGGCATTCAATAAAGCTTGAGAAATACATTCAAATAAATCTTCAGGTTCTAAATCAGGTTCATAAAGGGCTTCACACATACCAAATAATTGATCTGATGCAGTACCTGATACAATAAAATCTTTTGCAAAATCTATACAACCAATTGAATCAAATCCACAAACAAATGGAACTCCACTTTTAGAATTAATACCTGCAACAATTGGCCCAACAAACCATGGACCAAATCTACGTTCATATAAACTTGAAGAAACTAAATTTGCAAATGTTTGTGGTTCCATGGATCTTTCTTCACGCATTTTATACAGGTTTGTCTTTTTACGAAAATCTTCGTTAACTGTTATAACATCAGATGCTAGTCCTGTTAATCCAAAAAAAACATGGTCATAATTAAATATTTTCTCAAAATTATTGGAAACTCCAAGTGATTGTGATCCAAGACGCATATCCGATGCAATTGCGATACAATCTTTACCAACCATAGCAACTGCAGTACCACCGTTAATTGAAAATGGATCAGACATGGTTCTTTTATATGTGTGTTATCTATTGTTTATTTGTTGATTCTTTTAATGAGAGAATGTAAAGTAGTATTCGCCACCGAAAAAGAACTTTATATCAAGATGCTCTTTTTAAAATTCATGTCTTATATGCGCTCTCAACATGAATTTTTAGAATTTGAGATTTGCATTTGTGAAATTTCATTTCTTATTTCTGTATTGATCTAGTGCTTTGCCTTTACTTCCTTTTCAAGTGAAATATCATACCAATAGTGCAAATTTATATACCCAAAAACAGAAACAACATTTTATAATGACTCAAGAAGCTATAGATCTATCTTATGAATCACAACAACAATCTAATGGGCAAGAAATTGTGGATCATTCCATGACTGACGCGTCAAAGCATAATGATGCAATTGAAGTTGACGTAATGGATGATGATCAAACTGCGGTTTCTGATAATCGAGGATATCCTGATCAAGAAGAAGATGATGATGATGATGATGAAGGACAAATTGGTCCTTCTCCTGTTGATGCACTCATTGGTAATGGTATTTCTAAGAAAGATATTGAAAAATTGCAAGAAGCTGGTTTATGTACAGTTGAATCGATTGCATATACGCCAAAAAAAATATTAACAACTATTAAAGGTATATCTGATCAAAAGGCTGATAAATTAATATCTGAAGCAAGTAAAATTGTTCCACTGGGTTTTACCACTGCAACTGAATTTCATCAACGTCGTTCTGAATTAATTACTCTGACAACTGGTTCAAAACAATTAGATACTTTATTAGGTGGTGGTATTGAAACAGGTGCAATTACTGAAATTTTTGGGGAATTTAGAACTGGTAAATCTCAATTATGTCATACATTAGCAGTTACCGCCCAATTACCTGTTGAAATGGGTGGTGGTGAAGGTAAATGTTTATTTATTGACACCGAAAGTACATTTAGACCCGTTAGAATTGTTCCAATTGCTCGTAGATTTGGGTTAGATGATCATGAAGCAATGGAAAATATTGCTTATGCAAGAGCTTATAATGCAGATCATCAACTTCAATTACTTAATCAAGCAGCTCAAATGATGGCTCAAAGTCGTTTTTCTTTATTAATTGTTGATTCAATTATGGCATTATATAGAACAGATTATAGTGGTCGTGGTGAATTAAGTGCAAGACAAATGCATGTTGCTAAATTTATGAGGACGTTACAAAGATTGGCTGATGAATTTGGTATTGCTGTTGTTATTACAAATCAAGTTGTTGCTCAGGTTGATGGTGGTGCATTATTTAATCCTGATCCTAAAAAGCCAATTGGTGGTAATATTATTGCGCATTCTTCAACTACTAGACTTTACTTTAAGAAAGGTAGAGGTGCAAATAGAATTTGTAAAATTTATGATTCTCCATGTCTTGCTGAAACTGAATGTGTTTTTGCCATTGGTCAAGGTGGTATAATGGATCCATCTGATGAGTCTGAACAACAAGAAGATGAATAATTTTTCGGAACATCCGTTGATTGTCTTGTCATTTCTTACCGTTTCATTATTCATTACATAAAAAAAGAGCTTATATAAAAAATTATTAAATTAAATTAAGTTAAAATGTTTGTGTTTTGTTTTGTATTGTGTAATTTGTCTTAGCTTTTTAGCATTATTGAAAATTCATTAAAACTCGGGTGCCATATTCATATCAAACCAACCTAATAAGTCATCATCTTGGGCTGGATTGCTTATATTTTGTTGGAATATTGAATCGATAAACATTTCATTTAATAAATCAGAATCTGTTGGACTATGTGTTGATGAATTGTTTTGTTTTAAATTTGTTTGATTATTATTAACTGATTGAGAATCACTTGGTGTATTTTCGGATGTAAGTGAAACTTGGACTGTTGGTGGCGATTCAAAAAAGTTATCTAAATTTGCTATATTAACTGAACTTAAGTTATCTTTATCGGAATTATTCTTCATACTATCAGTTAATGGTTGAGATGCTGTCATTAAATGTGATTTGAATTCATTACCCGTTAAATCATTATTTATATCAATGGTTGATGATGCATTAATATTGGATCTTGGATTATTAGGGAATAACAATGGTGGTTTCAGTCCACTTGCAGCTGCACTCATTGACGTTGAGCGATGTGGTTTTACGCTTGTGGTGCTCTTTTTTTCCAGTTCACGTTTTTTCGTTGTAATAGATGCAGATTTACGTTTTCTTGATTGGATACTTTGTTGCTGTTGGTGTTGTGATGATAATGGCTTTGATTGAGGTTGTCCTTGAATCTTTAAATCTACTGATAATTTCTGTTTTGATAGTGAACCTGTTGCTTCGAGCATTGCCAACGGAATACCATTGATTTCTGTTGGCTTTGATAAACCTGCTTTGAATGCAGTTTGTTTTGCATTTGTAATTGCTTGATCTGTTGGGACTAAAGTTGTAATAGTAGTACCGTTTTCGGTGGTAGTTCTAATTGCTGTAAAATCATCTTTTGTAATTTGATTATAAAATGGTAATGGTAAAGCTTTATTTTTAACATTTTTAGGTTTTAGTTTGTTGGACTTCCCTTGGCTATTTTTTGATTCTTCAATTGTACGTCTACGAGCTTCATGAATATTCCAAACTAAATCATAAAACAATGAACCTGTCAGATGTGATCTCATACGAACTATTATACCTTCAGTATCTGTAAATAATTCTGGATGTGTAATGATTACAAAATTTAATTTTTCTAGGACTGTTGCAGTACGTGATATATCATTCTCAACATCTTTCCAAGCTGCTAACATATTTCTGAATAATCTATGAACTGTGACAATCGATTGTCTTGAAGAATCGATATACTTTGGTAATAAATATGGTGTCAAATGCAATTTAAATAAAACAAATGATGCAGTAGTAACTGAATGTCTAACATATATAGGATATTCAGTTAACTGTTTATTTTCAAGTAACTTTGACATGATTGTAACAATTCTTGTTGCTGAATGATAAGCAATAGTAACAAATTTCGTTTGATCTTCACTAGGAGTTTCCGGCAAAAAGGAAAATAAACAAATCATTAATTTAACATAGAGATAATAAATTTCAACAACCAAATCATCTATCTTTAATTTAAATACTAACCGCTCTAATTCTCTTTCCATGATATGTAATGGACCAGCTCTATTGGCTGGTTCCATTAAACCATCTGGACCTGAAACGTTTAATCCCATAATGTTAACTAATTTTGCCTGAAATATTGCTAATGAAATTAAGCATCTAAAATTCTTTGGTAGTGAATCATCGATTCTTGCACTTTCTAATAGATAATCTGTTTGTAAACTTGGTGGTAAACCTAAATTTGATGACCAAAATTGTTCACAAAAAAACACGGCTAACCATGTACGACTTCTCCATTTTTCTGCATCTGGTAATGCAACTTGAGTTCTTGTGAATTCAGTCATAAATTTACCTCTGTGCAAACCTAATTGTAAGGATAGGCTTTTGGCCAATCCGATAAACCTATAAGAACAGTCATCTAAAACTTTTTGATTCGGTAATGGCCATGTACTTAAAATTAACAAACTTTGAACGATATGTGTTGATCTTGGTGTTCTAATCCAACAAGTTTCTATCGCTAATTGTTTAATCAATGATGCAAATGAATTGTATAATGAAGGTTCAGGATCTGATAAGCATCCAGTTAACATAACAGTCCAAAATAATAATTGACTCTGTTGATATAATTCAACTGGATCATTTGAAACCATTATCGGTAAATAAGGCAAATAATTATCAACAAACCTTTTATGTAAAGTTTGAGCTTTTTTTATATCAATTTTAACATCACCTAAAAAGAATTCAGATATTTGCGCATTAGAGGGTAATAAACTATTTTGGGAAATTGACGTCGTATTTACATGAGTTGTTAATTTTGTACCATTTTCTTTCTTTATTGCATTTCCATCATCAATTTGATTAAATTGTGCCGGTGATTGAGCGACATTCCTTACAGCAGCTTCTAATGCAACATTTAAATCGGTTTTATTTAATGCTGAATCGTTTAATAAAGGGATTGAGCTTTTCCTAGAATCTAAACTTAGTAAAATTGGTTCCTTTTGCAAATGAGTTTTTGCAACCATTGAAGGTGATGTTAAGTCGGGGTTTGAAACTTCTTCTTCTTTAATTTCATTACTTTCGTTTATTGGTTTTAACTTAGATGGATTTGTGTTTTGTAAAACCTTTGCAATCAAGTTTTCATTTCTTGTTAAATATTCAATTTTTGAACGTAATTCATCAACGTCATTTCTTAATGACTGAATTTGTGAACCTTTCTTTGGTCTAAATTGTGGGTCAATTTCACATTTTAAATTCATTCTTTGACAACGTGAACATGGATCAGGAAATTTTTCAGATGCATTACATTTTATTTTGTGCTGTCGACAATGTGTGCATGATGTAACAGGACGGTGACCAGCAGCTGATGAATTTGATTTTTTATTCTCAATATCTATTGAACTATCATTATTGCTATTATTATCATCGTCACTAAAGTTTTTCTTCTTTTTATTTATCTGTTTCGATGAGTTAGTTTCAGATTTTCTTTTGCCTGAGCCTTGAATCTTTTCATTTGATTGATTGTTTTGACACAACTGACCATCTGAAATATCTTCCATTTTTGGTAATAACTGTTTATTTGACATAATATTCGTTTAAATCATAAAAACTTTTATATTAGGATTTTGATTGTAAACTAAAAGTGATCTTTGAATTTATAAAGAGGTAATGAATAATAATATTTGATTTATTGAATTTGAATTTGAATGAATTTAAAAGCCAGTTTGTTGACTTTATTCCGTCTAATAACAACGTGTGGGTGTGTCTTTCTTTGCTAAAACATAAAAAAACTCGGAGAAAAAAATAATTAATGCAATAATGTAAGATCCTAAAAACAGAGGAGAACATGAAAATAATATTTTCCGGGTAACTGCGGATTGCAAACATGTTGGATTAATTCATGAAGTTTTAAATAAATAATAAAGCACTCAGTAGTTACTACATAAGAACTGAATCAAACATATATGATTAGATATATATAATAAAATATTAAAATTGTAGACTTAAAAGTAAACTCAATTCACTAGTCAAGACAATTAAGCCTTGGTGAATCTAAGGTATGGTTTAACTTCCTTAAAAGAACCAAATTTTTCTTTTGCAGCTTCATTAGAAACTGATGGTGGAATAATAACATCATCACCTTCAGTCCAATTGACACCAGTAACAACACCCTTAGCATCACCCTTTTGTAAAGCATCAATAACTCTTAAAACTTCGGAGGTATTTCTACCGACTGAAGCTGGATAAGTCATGACTAATCTAACAGTTTTCTTTGGATCAATGATAAAGACTGATCTAATAGTGAAAACTGGTTGGCCTTTCTGTAAGTTTTTGAAACCATTTTCATCAACCATATCATACTTGTAAGCAACTTCCTTAGTTTCATCACCAATAATTGGAAAAGTAAACTTTTCACCACCTAAAGCAACTTCTTCAATATCTTTAACCCATTCTTTATGTGATGGAACACTTTCAGCAGATAAACCAATTAATTTAACGTTTCTAGCATCAAACTCTGGTTTTAATTTAGCAAAAGCACCTAATTCGGTTGTACAAACTGGGGTGAAATCGGCTGGGTGGGAAAAAAGAACACCCCATGATTCACCTAAGTATTCATGGAAATCAATATTACCAACGGTAGTTGGAGCCTTGAAGTTTGGAGCAGCTGCACCAATTCTGATTCTTGGTTGAGAGGCAGAATCAAAAGAGATAAATCTTCTAGCTGGGGCTTTAAGAGCAGCATTTCTGATGATAGATCTTGTGAACATTGTGATGGATGATATCAATTGGTTTCGATTGAGTTATGGTAAGAGAAGAGAAAAAAAAGAGTATAGAGGTGGTTTCAAGGGCAAAACACTTTTGATGGCAGACATGTGGGAGCTTCTTCTCTGTTTAGATGCACCCTCAACTTTGAGCCCTTTTTAAAAATGGAAACTAAGAATTTCACGTGCTTTTGCGCAACAGTTCCGGCAATTTAAAGAAAGTTAAATCAAAAAATAAAGCCCACGACCGGGTTTGAACCAGTGACCAACAGATTTGCAATCTGCTGCTCTACCACTGAGCTACGCGTGCTTTACTTTTAGAAAAATTAAGTGCTTGAATTAGCCTATAAAAATAATAAAGTTTTTCTTATCTCATTTTATATTAACTTTAACTTTCCAAAAATTTTGAAATGATTATTTGAATGGCGTTCATAGAAGTGCATTATAAATCTAGTTATAGAATATTAAGTTTCACATTCAATTATATTAATTTGTGTATATGTTGAAATGGGATCCTATTGTTTAATTACAATAATTGAACACGTGGGATGACCTCATATCTATTCTTATGACACTCTTAATTTGTCTATATAGGGAGGTATTTCTTTCTCTGCTTCCACACTACTGTTTGTATATTATTTCATAGTTCTTCCCTTTAACACCTAACTATAATATAATTATGGATCCTCTTACCAGAGTAAATACCTTACAAGAGTAAATACAGACAGCATATTTTTCTTCTTACATAAAGCTATATATCATTATATATATTCTTGAAACTATCAGCTTATCAAGTCATTATGGACATTATTTTTTGAATGAATATTATGTTTCTAACATATTTTTAAAGTCTATTGTCTATACTATTTAAGTACAAGGTGAAAAGCTGTGATAATCAAGTGATATATTTATTTCTTAAACAACAGCATTTTTTATTATTTACTTAGTTTATTTTTTGGTTATAATTGGCTTTAAAAGATAGCAAAACTCTAGATTCTTCAACTTTCAATTAACTATTATTTTGTTTCCAAAAATTATATTATTATTGTAAAATTTTTACTAAAAGAGGCCTAAAAAATAATCTACTCCTTCATAAATTTGCATCATTAACAACTATTTCAAAAAGAAAATATTGATCATTTTAAGCCATTTAAATTAGGAAACTTATCTATCAGAAAACCAAATTGAACAACAGTTAGGAAAGATGTGTTATTTTCGTTAAATTTAACTCTAAAAGTTAAACAATATAAAGATATCTACCATACTTTAGAGTTCGGGGTAAAACATCTTGCAAGTGAAAGTCCAATGAAGATTAAAACACAGTAGCAAGATGATAAAAGTATAACTGGTTTTCACAAAACATTACGTCTTCAGCAATTAATATCACTAAATCGAGAAAAAAAAACTAGACTCATAAATCGACTAATTTTTGAATTAAATTATAAAGCTGAATTATAAATAAATGCATGAAAAGTAAGGCAAGAAATTTACCAAAAAACATGAATAAACAAGAAATATTATAAAGGAATAGTAAATACGAATTGATTTTAATAATCACAATAATGGTGCACGAGAAATTGAAATATGATGGAGAAAAACAATAATTCTATAATCTATAATTAAAAAAAAATTAAGCATATAAAGTTGATGAATCGACTTGCATCGCCGAAGCTTGTGCATATTCTATTTGATGATAATTATCTTCATCAATTTTAAAATAATCATGATTCAGTGCTCTTTTTGCGCTTATTCTGATGGCCGGATCATATGCTAATAGCTGTTGAAGCAAATTGATTCCATTTGGGTCAAGTTTCGTAACAATTGAAGCTAAATTTTGCCTCTTCCACTTTGGGAATGTCTCTTTATAATCACTCATAAATTCAACTTCTGGCCAAATTTCCTTTGTTGGTGTACCTAGAACTTTGAAAATTTTGAAAATTTGATCAATTTCTGAATCGCCTGAAAATAATGGTTTGCGTTGTGCCATTTCTGCAAAAATACAACCAATTGACCACATATCAACACCTGTGGAATATTGCTTCCCACCTAATAAAATTTCAGGTGCCCGATACCATAACGTAACAACTTCATGCGTATAAGCTCGTAATGGAACACCAAATGCTCTGGCTAAACCAAAATCTGCAACTTTCAAACTTCCTTCTTTATTAATTAGTAAATTTTGTGGTTTTAAATCTCTGTGTAAAACACGATGTGAATGGCAATAATATATACCTTTAACTAATTGAACCATAAATTTTTTAACCATATTTTTATTCATACCTTCTCCCTCTGGAATTGATTCCATATACTTTTTTAAATCCATGTCAAGAAATTCAAAAACTAAATAGATTTTATTAGAATTGGAATGAACTATATCATAGAGGCCAACAATACTATCATCTCTGAGCTCTTTTAATAATGAAATTTCTCTGATTGTAGTTGATGGAATACCTTCATCCTCCGATTCTAGTCTAATCTTTTTCAATGCAACAACTCTATTGCCATGTTTTGTGTCAATAGCTTTATAAACAACACCATATGTACCTTCACCAATTTTTTCTAATCTATCAAAATCATTAACTTCCAAACTCATCTATTATAATAATTAAGTTAAAGTATATTTATACTGTTTTTTTTTTACCTTTTGTACAAATTCAAAAGAAAAGAATTTACTTGATAAAGCTTTTGAATAAAAACCCAGCAGTCTCCCCCTTTGTTTCCAAAATATAAACACGATTTACGATCTATACTCAAAAATTAAAAATTTAGAAAATGCGAAAAACTTCAAAACATAAACAAATACTTCCGTTTTGAGAAAACCTCAGATAACAAGTTACAAGTTAATCTTTTAGGTTCATTAAGGCTATTTAATGATGATCAATAACGACTAGTAATGATAATTATAAAAGGATACTGACTATACTTATAATTGCTTCTTCTCTGCTTCTAAACGTGCAGCTCTCTTCAAAGCTCTTTTTCTAATACTTTGATGCATATCAAAGTTAACTTTGTTCACGGTCTTAGAATAAACACCAATAAAAGTATCGATTGCCCAATGCATTAATGCATGAGATGGGTATGGTGTAATAGTTGCAAAACGTTCTTGTGCACCAACACGTCTACCCACATTTTTTAATGTTGCCTTAACAAATTGTTTCGGATTAGGAATTGTGAATGAAGTTTTCCTGATCTTCGACATTGCAGATGTAACTAAATAAGAGATGACTAATTCAACATCAACACCTTGCGGCTTTAATTCACCTGCAAGTGCTGCTGACCAGTTTTGTAAGAATGCTTTTGAACCTGAGTAAACACCTAACAATGGGCTAGGAACTAAACCTGCAAACGAACCCATAGTTAAGATTAAGCCACGAGTGCCTTTATCTTTTTTAGTATTTGAAAGAATCAACGGAGCAATCAACTTGGTAATCTTCAGAGTAACAATATTATTTAATGTAATAATGTTCAACATTTCTTCTTCAGTAGTATCTAAGAATGGAACAGGAATCGAATGTGATTGACCAACATTATTAATCAAAATTGAAACAGGCAAACCTTCCAAAGTCTTTGAAAGTAATTCATAGTTTTCTGGTGTATCTTTAGCTGCATCAAATGCAACAATCTTAGTCTGTTTTTTATATTTTGTTTCAATTTCAGCTGAAACTATTTGCAGTTTCGACTGAGTTCTTGACACAAGAACAATATTAAAGCCCTTTTGTGCAAGTTGATATGCATATTCTTTACCGATCCCATCAGAAGCGCCAGTAATAACCGCCCAATTGCCCTTATTTGCTCCATATTTTGCAAAATTAACACCTGGTAAAATGTATGATTCAAAAATAATTGCACCGAAGGAAAGCAATGTAGTAGTGGTTTTAAAGACACCAATTGCTAAAACAGCATATAAAAGACCATTAACAAGGGAACAGTCACAATTACAAAGGGACTTAACCAAAGCAGACATGACTATGTTTATTCGTTAATTCTTATGCTATTAGATAGTGGCAAACGAATTATACATAGGCTTTAAAATGACCGGGGGAGATTCGGAAAATGGAAGAAAACAAAAAAAAAAAAAAAAAATAACTCTGGAAATAATCATTTTTTATTATTATCTTTCACCAAAGTATAATACTAACATTATTGTAATTATCATTTAACACTATTTTACTATACTTATTTTACAACTAATACACAGCTTAATTTATATTGTTAAGTTCATCGATTCAAGATGTTCTTCTGCAAGACGAACACGATCGTCTTCACCCTTTAAGATTCTATTATATCTGTTAATATCCATTTCAAGTTCAACACGACGTGTTCCAAGATCAAGGAGATTAGAGTTGATGGTATCTAATTCATTAAAACATTTAATTAAATTTTGTTTTAATTCTCCATGTGCATGAATTCGACTAATCCAATGTTTTTCCTTAAAGTCAGCTTCCTTCTTTTGTTCAAGTTCACGTTCACGTTCACGTTCACGTTCTCGTACTAAATCACGTTCCTTCTGTAATTTATTTTCTCCTTCAAGTTGTTTTCTTTTAAGTTCTTTCTGAACATTTATATGATCATTTGATTGAGTAGGTTTCTGTGGTTGTTGTTGTTGCTGCTGCTCATGATAACGTTGGTGTGGATCAACACTAGTATCAACTGTTTCAGATTCAACATTACCTCCTTGATTCACATTATACATTCCAGTATCATATCTATTATTCAAATTTCCATCTCTTTCATTATAGTACTGCCATTGGGCTTGTTTATTTGATATTCCCTCATAACCCATCACAGTCCCAGAATTAACAACATTAAAATTATTATTATAGTAGTAACCAGCATTTCCACCACCCCTCCCTAAACCCCAACCACCTCTTGAAATCCCACCCCTACCCCTTCCTCTACCACTGCCACCTCTTACAAATTTGTAACCGCCTCTTCCACGTCCTAAGTAGTCACTACTATAATGACCACTCCATTTATTATTTTCAAAGCTTTCATTATTTTGATAATCAGTGCTGTCAGATCCACTACTTGGAGCAACATATGAATTAGTTGAATGTTCATTTCCATTCATACTGGTGTGTCCATTAATTGAATTTGCATCAATGTTATTAATATTATTGTTAGTATTAGAATTTGCATTAGGGTTACTATTCTCAGGATTTGAGGAACTAGAAGAAGGTGGAATATAGCTAATGTTACTATACAGCCCAGTACTTCCATAATAACCACCGGCACTGCTATTTCTACCTCTTGAACCCCCTCGACGAGATATTGGTGAACTACTATAATAAGGATCATGATAATACCCTCCATACTGGCCATTCCCACCTGTAGGAGAGCCTCTATACGACGCTCCACGACCAGGATACTTTCCGTTCATGTTGCCACCTCGCATGTTGTTGGCTATCGTTCACAAACAGAAAACTGTAGAGGAAGAATAAAAGTAATTAGAAATCATGTTCAAGAATCAGAAAATGAGAAAAACATGTTGCATTCTTAATTTTGACGTTATGCGCGTTAATTCCAAATTTCATTCGCTTTAGGTTGGAAGATTTAAAATTTAGAGATTAGGACTTGAAATTTATAAATGTTTTACTTTATATATAGGGAATAATATAGTACAAGAGATTTAATAACACAAAAATAGGATATAAATTTAAAAACTAAAATACAGTAGGATAGCAAAAACAATTGTGGAATAATAAAAAAAAAATGAAAGCAGTAAAATAGCAAGAGCGAAGGATAGTTCTTGTGAGTTAATGTAGCAGTCTTTTCCCTGGAACAAGGGCAAATATGACACTAAAGGAGGCAGCAACTAAAAAAATGACTAAGGTGACAAAAAATGATCTTTTAAGTAATAGTTTCTTGACATATTTTTCTCTAATTGGAACAATACCACCTGGAGTTGCAGCACTTTCACTATAACCGAAGAAGCATAACAATGGATCAATTCTATAGAATGCACTAAAGAAAAAGTATGACATTAAAAAGAACGGTATAACAACCACCGCTCTTGTTGGTTTTGGTTGATAATCCATAAAAATTAACGTGTATCCAGCCCAAAATGCAGCAAATCCACAAATTATTGACACAAGTAGTCTTACAACAGATGATCTCTTCGAAACATTCTTAAGAGCATGATTCCTTAAAAAGTTTGGATAAACATTGAGTTCCATTGCCTTAAAAACAAACTCTCTTGCCTCATCAAAAACTTCTGGGTCATCTCTGCCTTGATTTTCCAACGCATATTTGATTCTGTCCACAATTTCACCTGGAATTTCAATTTTCTTTTCAGAATTTGGAGAAAAGTAAGTTGATAAAATGTTTCTTGTTGAGTTTCTCAACGTTGCACGACTTAGCAAATGTGACTTATCAAAAGATCTGTGTTTTTCATCAAAATCGTTCTGGATGAAAAGTTCAACCATTTCAGGATTAATTTTTGAAATCCTATAATTACCCTTGCTTACTTCTCTTGCACCACTATCATCTGTATTGTTACCAATACTGCTGTTATTGTCAACTAAAAAGCTTTGTGATCTTCTTTTGAGATCTTGAATTTTTGCATTGACCAATGGGTCATTTGTTCTAACTGCACTTTCACCTCGCAAAAATGTTGATAAACGATGTGTATCAGAGCCTTCAAATAAATCGTTCTTCATTAATAAGTCTAATAAAGTTGAAGAAGTTCTTGAATTTCTGCTACTGTTTTGAGAGTATCTTGCAGAGGTTGCGGAATCATTAATAAAACTTGGTGGTTCGATATCATTAACAGCCGAGCTTCTTTTTTTCTGTTGATCTGTTATATCTTTTTCTTCATTCTTTTCATGTTGCTCATTAATTCTTAGATTCAACACGTTGTTGATCTGATCAGCCTGTTTAATTTTGTTATTCATTGTTAAAGAATCTCTCAAAGTTTTAACATAGGCTTTACAAAGATTAATATGTTGTACTGTATCAATCCAAAAATCCAAGTAATCAATTAAGTTTTCTTCATCTCTCATAAAAACATAAAATGTCCATAAATCTAAGGGAGATTGTGATTTTTTGTTTAAAATCTCAAACAGTGTTGGCCAACGATCTATTGAATCGCCAAAATCTACAGAATTGGGATCAAAATTTTGCAGATTACCGTTTTGTTTTTCCAATTCATTTAAAGCATCATAATAATCTTGTAAATCAGTCACATTACAAAGTTTCGATTTGTTGATTATCTCATTCTGATCATCCATAGACATATTGTTTGTAGTATGTTTTTTATTGTCGTGCTAAATTTTCTTCTGTAGCAAAATGTAATAAACGAAAGAAAGAAGCAAGTTTGCAAAAAAGAAAAGTTTGATCTAATACTAAGATAAGTTCAATAAGATAATATAAGGTGAATGAACTTTATTAATATGACCCCTAGATGTTAAACCTGAAAGTTCTTTAATGAAAACTTAATGTTTTATTGTTCTAGGTGGCTGGTCTTTGAGAATTTAACTAGGGAAGTGCTACATAAAATTGGAAAGAAAAAATTTCTAGAAATGAGAAAAAGAAAAATAATTCTAAATTTGAATGAATTCTTTCTCATTCGGAGTTTCATACTCTCAAAGTTTATCAAGGAATGTGGTTACAAAGCCGAATAGCTTAAAAGAGAAATTTACTACAACAAGTTTATTTTTTTTCTAATTTTACGTGCATCGTGTTTATTATTTCGTATATGCTATTCGTACAGTAAATGCTATTTATGCAATAAATGATAAGTCCGTATTCTGTGTAAACTGGTGTATTAGACAAAATTCTGAATTGCTTGTTAACAATAAACTAAAGAGAGAGTTTTTTTTTTGGAAGAACGAGATGCTAGAAAGATTCTATGATATTAAAATTCTATAAACTGGTACTGGATCATGTAGACATATCGCCTCAATTAAACATATAGTAAATCTTCGGAAATAATAAATATAAGAGCTAAAAAAAAGTTAACATTTTCATCATGAAAATAGGGAGTTTTTCCCCTTATAACTCCCCGTTTTTTCATAAATATTTGATTTTTTGTGGCCCTTCATAAATAAGTTTCCCTATTTCTTTATTAACTCTTTTTGATGATTCTCCTTTTTCTTGTTTTATTTGTTTCTTCTTACCAAGTTAAAGCCTTAGTACTTGCTTTGCTACTATAGTTATTTAAATTAGATTAATCTTTAGACATGCCTGTTGAACTTTTAATGAGACCTGTTATGAGGCCATTAGTCCTTGTTAAATCAATTTTATTATCGCCCCACAGACGTTCAAGTCGTTATATTCCACACTATATCGATTTAGATGAATCGAAGTGTTCTGAATATGCTTATAGGAAAAGATTTGGTACTGGTTCAAAGATTTGGGATGTTTACGATACTAAAGGAGAAGGCTCAGGTCCAATGGGACCAACCTCTCAGAAGGAATCATTATTTTGGTTTAGTAGATCAAGAGCTGTTAAAGGTGCTTATAAAATGTACTCATCTCAAATTAGAAATACTGGCCCAAATGGTGAAGATGAGCCAGTGGCTACCTGTAGAGCTGGTTTAAGATCCGACGTTTTGCTAATTAGAGCACCAAATGCTCCTGTTGCAGAATTAGGTTGGCACACAATTAGTCATAAGGTCGATGCTCTTGATGCTTATAGAATGTTTAATCTTGCTGATGGGGAAACTTATCAATGGACAACAGAAGGTAAATTTTTAGAAAAAGTCAAAAATGTTGGCGAAAAGGAATCTGAAGTTAGAGAAAGGATCGCAAGAGTTGTTCCTGCTGGTAACGTTGGTTTTAACTTAATTGTTGATGAATCAAAAATCCCAAGAGAAATGGCATTATTAACTGCACTTTGTTCATGGGTCGATCAATGGAATACTAATTTAGCATTGGGTGGTATCTATTATGCAAGACAGCCATTTCATGTCAGATGGAAAAGGGATTAATTTACTTGATTTTAAGACTACACAATCATAACTTCAACTCAGTTAAATGTTTTTTCAACATTGGTTGATTGGATAAACTAAATAAATTACATAGATAAACCTAAATCCTTACAAAGAATAATTTAAATAAGAGTTACCCATCTTTTAAGTAAAATCATGAATAAAATAATAGTTTGAAGAACGTTAAAATTGGAAGGTTTGACTTACTACAAATTTACTAATTGAAACAAAAAAACCAAGTCCTAACTACAAATAGGAAAAAAGACATTTAGATTTGTCTTCGTTTACGAAACTAACATAATCAATCTCTATTTTAAGTAAATTTCGAAATTACTAGCATACAAGGAGCTTTAGACAACTATAATAATGATACCTTGGGAATAAGTTGAAACCACCTTTATTTTGGTAATTACTTAAAAGACACCCCTACATTACTAACAGCTTAATGGATGTTTAAGATAGAGAAAGTTCAACATTTCACCATTCTAGTTAAAAGTTAGTTTTAAATGCTGGTTCTAGCATTTTAGAAAATGAACTAACAAAAATAAACTCTTCAAAGAAATGAAAGAAAAAAATATAAATAGACACTTAATTCACTATGATTTATTAAGAAAGCTATTCAGCTACGTACAGGTTAATAAAGCTGAACATTAAAATTCGAAATTTTTTTAATTTAAGTATAATATAAAGTTGTACAAAGTTAACATAACAGTTTAGCTAATCCAAGAAAGCCCCTCTATTCATTTTTTTGGCCGACTCATACGTAACTCCTATTGGTTTCGAGATTGAAAAGGATAATAATAAAGTTATACTATTTACTTTGAGTAAACTTTAGCGCGGTCCGGAAATTGCCATATACAGTAACACCTTCCCAAGTAGGTAATACCGGAAAACGCGGATTGTTGAGTCACAGTAGCTGCTGGAAGATTATCATAAATCGTTGAAAAATTTGCAGTTTGATTGAGGTGAATATAAGAAATTTGCTTTCTTCTCATTTTTTTCACTTTAACTCTTTCCTCTCTTTTTCCTATTAGATTTTCTTCTTATTTGTAGAACTTCAAATCTTTTGATCTCAAGGAATCTCGAGTTAAAAATCAAGTAACTATGGCTGCTGCTAAATTTTTAAGTTTGTCATCAGTTAAACAATTAACTAGATTTTCTATTTTGAAAAATTCTTTTAAAAATCAATATAAATTATATTCTACTTCTCAATATGAAGGTGGAAATATAATGAAGAATTTTACTGACGATAATGGTATTCATTTGGTTGACGTTTCCAAGGTTTTAGTCATTGGTTCAGGTGGTTTATCAATTGGTCAAGCAGGTGAATTTGATTATTCAGGATCTCAGGCAATCAAAGCATTAAAGGAGTCAAATAAAAAATCTATTCTAATAAATCCCAACATTGCAACAAATCAAACATCTCATACATTAGCTGATGAAGTTTATTATTTACCAGTTACTCCAGAATATATTACTTACATTATTGAACGTGAAAAACCAGATGGTATCTTACTTACATTTGGTGGTCAAACTGGTTTAAATGTTGGTGTTCAATTAGATAAATTAGGTATTTTAAAGAAATATGGTGTTAAAGTTTTAGGTACTCCAATCAAAACTTTAGAAACTTCTGAAGATAGAGAATTATTTGCTCAAGCATTAAACGAAATCAATATTCCAATTGCTGAATCAATTGCTGTTAATACAGTTGATGATGCGCTCAAAGCTGCTGAAGAAGTTGGCTATCCAATTATTGTTAGATCCGCTTATGCATTAGGTGGTTTAGGTTCAGGTTTTGCAAGTAATGCAGAAGAATTAAGAAATTTATCGTCTCAGTCATTATCGTTAGCTCCACAAATTTTAGTTGAAAAATCATTAAAGGGTTGGAAAGAAGTTGAATATGAAGTTGTTAGAGACAGATGTGACAACTGTATTACTGTTTGTAATATGGAAAACTTTGATCCATTAGGTGTCCATACAGGTGATTCAATTGTTGTTGCTCCATCTCAAACGTTATCAGATGAAGAATATCATATGTTAAGATCTGCTGCGATTAAGATCATTAGGCATTTAGGCGTTGTTGGTGAATGTAATGTTCAATATGCTTTACAACCAGATGGTTTAGATTATAGAGTTATTGAAGTTAATGCAAGATTATCAAGATCTTCTGCATTAGCATCAAAGGCAACTGGTTATCCATTAGCTTATACTGCTGCAAAGATTGGTCTTGGTTACACCTTACCTCAATTACCAAATCCTGTTACTAAGTCAACTTCCGCAAATTTTGAACCATCGTTAGATTACATGGTCACTAAAATTCCAAGATGGGATTTAGCCAAATTCCAACACGTTAAGAGAGATATCGGTTCAGCAATGAAATCTGTTGGTGAGGTTATGGCAATCGGTAGAAACTTTGAAGAATCATTCCAAAAAGCAATCAGACAAGTCGACCCATCTTTTATTGGTTTTCAAGGTGACGCATTTGATAACTTAGATGATGTTTTACAAAACCCAACCGATAGAAGATGGTTAGCTGTTGGTCAAGCTTTATTACATGAAGGTTACTCAGTTGAAAAAGTTCATGAAATTTCAAGAATTGATAAATGGTTCTTATACAAATTGATGAATATTGTCAACATGCAAAAGGAGTTAGAAAGTTTAGGTTCGATTGATGAAATTACCACCGATGTTATGTCAAGAGCAAAGAAGCTTGGTTTTTCAGATAAACAAATTGCATTAGCTGTTAAGTCGGATGAATTATCAGTTAGAGCATTAAGAAAATCTTTTGGTATTACCCCATTTGTTAAGAGAATTGATACTTTAGCTGCAGAATTCCCTGCTTCAACCAACTATTTATACACCACTTACAATGCAACATCCCATGATGTTGAATTTAATGATCAAGGTACAATGGTTTTAGGTTCAGGTGTTTACAGAATAGGTTCATCAGTCGAATTTGATTGGTGTGCAGTTTCGACAGCAAGAGCTTTAAGAAAAGTTGGTAAAAAGACTGTTATGGTTAATTATAATCCAGAAACTGTTTCAACAGATTTCGATGAAGTTGATAGATTATATTTTGAAGAATTATCATTTGAAAGAGTTATGGATATCTATGAATTAGAAAATTCTGATGGTGTCGTTGTTTCTGTTGGTGGTCAATTACCACAAAACATTGCCTTAAAATTACAAAACAATGGTGCAAAAATTTTAGGTACAAACCCAGAAGATATTGATAAAGCAGAAGATAGACATAAATTTTCATCTATTTTAGATTCAATTAATGTCGATCAACCAAAATGGAAAGAACTAACATCAGTTAAAGCTGCCGAGGAATTTGCAAATGAAGTTGGTTATCCAGTTTTAGTTAGACCATCATACGTTTTATCTGGTGCTGCAATGTCAGTTATTAGATCAGAATCAGAATTAGAAAGTAAATTATTAAACGCTGCAGATGTTTCGGCTGAACATCCAGTTGTTATCTCTAAATTTATTGAAGGTGCGCAAGAAATTGATATCGATGCAGTTGCTTCAAATGGTAAAGTTATTGTTCATGCAGTTTCTGAACATGTTGAAAATGCAGGTATTCATTCAGGTGATGCAACATTAGTTTTACCACCACAAAATCTTGATCAAGAAATCATGAATAGATTAAAGGAAATTGCAGATAAGGTTGCAAGTGCATGGAAAATCACTGGCCCATTTAATATGCAAATCATTAAGGCTGAAAACAAAGAAACTGGTGTTCCAGATCTAAAAGTTATTGAATGTAATATCAGAGCATCAAGATCATTTCCATTTGTTTCTAAGGTTTTAGGTATCAACTTCATTGAAGTTGCAGCAAGAGCATTATTAAGGGATGAAACCTTAAAACCAATTGATTTAATGAATAAAGATTACAACTATGTTGCGACTAAAGTTCCACAATTTTCATTTACAAGATTAGCTGGTGCAGATCCATTCTTAGGTGTTGAAATGTCATCAACTGGTGAAATCGCATGTTTCGGATCAGATTTAATTGAGGCATATTGGACAACAATCCAATCAACAATGAATTTTCATTTACCATTACCACCATCAGGTATTTTATTTGGAGGTGACTTAACAAATGATTATCTTGGTACTGTTGCCAAAAGATTAGAAAATATTGGATATAAATATTATACTGCAAATGAAGAAGTTGCAGAATATTTAAAGAAATATACAACAACGCCAATTGAAGTTATTGAATTCCCAAAAACTAACAAGAGAGAGTTAAGAGAAGTATTCCAGAAATATGACATTAAATCGGTTTTCAATTTAGCAAAGGCAAGAGCAGAGTCACTTGAAGATGAAGATTATGTCATGAGAAGAAATGCAATTGATTTTGGTATTCCATTATTCAATGAACCACAAACTTCAATGCTATTTGCAGAGTGTTTGAAGGAAAAACTTCCAGGTAGACTTGCAGACTTGGCAAAGGACCAAGTTATTATACCACCAGAAGTGAGAAGATGGAGTGAATTCATTGGTGGTAAACCGGTGTAGTTGTATAGAATACATATATTACAGTACTTTTATAAAAGATAAAACATAATATAAAACAATAATATAATTTGAAAAAGAAAATGATGAAATTTTGACCCTCCCATACCGGGAATATGTTTCTTTAACCCTGGTAAACGGGTTGATCAGTTGGGATTATGTTTGACTAGCTGTTGATTAGTTTTACCAATTAAAGCCTTGAGCAAAAACGGACGTATATCGATGATGCTAGATTTCCATTCTCCAGCTTTGTTCTCCTCGTCTCTGGTTATTTTTGATGTCAATTTCTAATTGTTTCGGATTATCTTTTCTTAGATTCACAGCCCATAAAGAGTCACCGGCATTTCAATTGCGCACTACTGGAAAAAAAACTAAAATGCAGATTAGTTGACATGCATGTCAGCATCAAGGTTGCCCAAAATTTCTGCTTTACTAAAATTATTGCAAACATCTTCAGACAAACTTTCTTCTTTAATCTGGTTTTCTTTTGCTCCTTTTTCTTTTTTATCTCAAACCTTATTGAATTGCACCTCTGTTATATTTTTCAAACCATCTATACCACGGTAGGCTTCGTTAATGGGTAATTGCGCTTCGAAGAAAGATCTGGTTCCACCGAGATCACAACACATACATGGTGGTAGAGTTTCTACTACTACTACTACTATCACCAGTAAAGCAAACTCTGATACTGCTAATAATAATTCTGAAGTTACTATTATTAACTCTGATATTACCAATAATACCAATAATACCAATAATACCAATAATACCAATAATACCAATAACACCAAAAAAAGTAATTTTACCAACAATACCAACAATACCAAAAATACCAACGATACCAACTATACCAAAATTACTGATAAAATTGCAAATACCAACAATACTAAATTTCCTGAGACCAAATCAACCGAAAATATGGAAAATAATAAAGATGCTACTATTATAAATGGTAATGTAAACAGTTTTAACCGTCAAACTGATAATCTTCAATCTTTAACTCCAGCTGAAAGGATGTCAATGTTTGAGAAGGCTTCATTAAATGCTGCTATTAACTTCAACACTAACAAAAGGCGATTCGAATTACCTTCACTTCATGATTTTTCAGTTAACGAGAAAAACAACAATGAAACAACAAAACCTGTCAAAGTTTTATTATTAGGTTCTGGAGAGTCTGGTAAAACAACAATGTTAAAGCAGATTAAAATTATTCATCAAACTGGTTTTTCTAGAATGGAAAAAATGGAATATAAACCTTTTGTTTTTGAAAATGTTTGTGAATCTGCTGTTTGTATCATTGACGCTTTAAAGCAGTACGATTTAATGTCCGATTTAACAGTTATCTCTGAAGATGATTTAAAAAATTTACTAAATTATCATGTACCTACTAATAAGATAACTTTCCCCTTTAATCCAATGATTGCAGAGTTAATTAAAAAATTGCTATCTGATCCTGTTGTGGAGAAGTTATTATCAGAAGATAACTACGGGTTTTATATTTTAGATTCTGCAAAATATTTTTTTGAAAACTTAGATCGTATAAAGCAAACAGATTATTTACCTTCAGTGGATGATATAATTCGTACTAGAAAGCAAACTTCAGGTATTTTTGATACCAAGTTTAATATAGCAGGTCTAGTTATACATTTATTTGATGTTGGAGGTCAAAGATCTGAAAGAAAAAAATGGATTCATTGTTTCGATAATGTTACAGCAATTGTGTTTTGCGTTTCACTGAGTGAGTATGATGAAACATTATTGGAAGATCCAACTCAAAATAGACTAGAAGAGTCATTTCTTTTATTTGACTCTGTTGTGAACTCAATGTGGTTTAGAAGATGTGCAGTTATTTTATGTTTGAATAAAATTGACAGGTTAGTTGCAAAACTACCATACTCTCCGTTGGAGAAATACTTCCCAGATTATGTTGGTGGGGCAGACGTTAATAACGTGATCACATATATCTTATGGAGATTAAAATTATTGAATCGTGCAAATTTAACTTTGATCCCTTGTGTTACTGATGCAACAAGTACAGATGATATCCGTGGAGCATTTGCAATAGTCAGAGAAACAATTCTTTATAATAATTTACTAGATAGTGGTATTATTAATTCATGATGCTCCTAAATAAAAACGCTTTCCACCTTAACATTTTACAAATTGCAATATGCTTACTAGCTTTTAGTATTCTTAATTTTATGAAGTTTCTTCATCTCTAGGTTTATTTCATTGTGTTGTTTTATTTTTTTTATTAACCGGTGTAATATGAATTAGAAGGTCCTTCTTTACTGTAATAGCCGCCCCCCCGAATCTCGCAAAAGCATTGAATTTCACTCAAATTGAAAAAACAGTTTAATGCAACCCCCCAGATAATTCACAATATTTCTCACAAGCCCTCACCGGACAAATATTTTATTGCATGCTGAGTGATTAATTGTTTCTTTATATTGGTTAATCTCGGATCTAATTAATCTTACTGCATTATTCACATACTTCTCAAAGTGATTGATTGAATGCACACGTTATTTTTGTTGTATATCAGATCCTTTATAAATAATTTCACAAGATGTTAGAGTATCTAAAGTATTTGATTTTTTTATATTTTGGGATGTATATCCTTATATTTATTTTATCCAAGGGTAGATTAACAGTTGGCTTCATATCATGGTTACATTTAATTAAAGTCAAAATTAATTTTCCAGGTTGGAAACTTTCAGCAAGCTCAATTTCTTTACAAATTAGACCGATGTACTACTTACACAGGAAAAAGTTAAAGGCAACTCATCATGACGGTTTAATTGTTGTCCACATCTATAAATTAAACATTGATACATCAAATTTGAAATCAACAGCTAATTCGAATTCAAATTCAACCTTAAAATCCGGAAAAAAGTTGATGAATCCAATGGAAAATTGTTCACCTATGCAACAAAGTAAGTTAAGTAATAAGTTAATCTTATCATTACAATGGCTCAGATGGATACTGCCAATTACGTTTGTTTTACACGATACAACCGTTCAAAGTGATGATGAATGGCTAAATATAGAAACTTTATCTACATCCTTTAATTGTGATCTAATTAATAATGAATTAACAGATACGAGAGAATTGAGAAATTCAATTCATTTCAGTTTATCAAATATTTCAAATTCTGAACATAAAGTTATTAAAGATTTAAAATGGACTTTTGTGAGCTCAACTCCTATAAACTCTTTGTGCTCACCTAAATTTTCAAAGTTAATTTCTTCTTGTGTTTGTCATGGTGTTAATATTGATTTAGATAAATTAAAATTAGTCATCTCTAAATTAGGGCCCAAAAAAATTAATAATGAAAATGCAGCTGGGTTTTCAGGGGAAAGTAAAATAAACGAAAAATTTAATGAAAGTAAAGGGACTGACGAATACAATTGTAATGACGTCGATGAAGGCAATGCAAATTTAGTTCAAAAACTGTTTAGTAAATTTGATAAAACTGATATTTATTTTGCATTTGATGAATCAAAGCTCAAAAGTAAAGGAACCGAAATTTATTTAAAAAATGCTGTCTTTTCTGCAAACAGTACAGACAAAAATGAAGTTTTTAAAAAGTTTAAAAATCATAACTTATGTAAATTGACATTTAATATCTCAGGTTTGAAAGTATTAAATGAAGTATTTAAAAAATCAAAAGTTCAGGTTGAATTTTTGAACTTTTTTGTTATGATGGATATTAAAGCTCTTATTTATTGCTATAAGTATATAAATGATACAGAAAAGATCCATGCCTTTACGTCTGATGATGCATTCTTAGCAAGAGGTTTTTTAACAATGACCAATGCATCAATATTTACAAATATTGAGGATATAATTATCTTTCAAGACTTTGAAAGAAAAAATGAAATAAATGAAGATGGTTTGAAAAATAATAACCCAAATTCATCTGATCTTCTTGAAAAAGTTGTGGAAACAAACAAGAAGAGTAATGTTCTTGAAAATATTCTATATCTAACACATAAAATTGGTACAAGAGCGCAATTTTTAACGTTTACAATACAAGTTACTTTATCTAAATCTTTGAAAACGCAATTCTTAATTGATGATTTATTATTAGATTCTTCGATGTCTGATTTTGTCTCTTCATTATACGATACTGACTCAGTTTATATCCCCAAAAAGTCAATTTCAATTTCAATTAGAAACGTTCAATGTTTAGTTGTTGATGATTTTGTACCACATAAATTTTTTGTTATTGATTTAATTACTTACAATACTTCTATTGCTGCTTATCATAATTCTGTTGTTGTTGATGATGTTTCAATTGTTGTTAATCATATTGAATATTTAGCTGAAAATATCAGTATTTGGAAAAAATTAGCAAATGTTGCAGATGATTACGTTGATAGGGAAAGGAAATCAGGCATTGAAACAGTTGAAGAATTAAAAGTTACTGTTGTTGATGATAATAATGACAGCACAACTCAATTTTCTGAAAAGCCAAGAAGTAAGTCATTTTTACCAGATTTGATTCAACTTATTAAAGTTAACGTTCATAAGGTAACATTCAGGGCATGTTTTACAAATCCTGTTAAATACTGGGATGGTGAAGATCAATCTGATATCAATGACTTCAAACGTGGTATTTCACTTGCATTTAATGAGTTCTCAATTAAGTTTGATAATACTGTCGACGTACCAATTTGTGATATTAGACTAGAAAGTTTCAAGGCTTCCTTGAATCGAGATTATGATTCCGAGAGAAACAAAAGATGTTTACCAACTATTCTTGATATCCAAAATTTACATTCTAAATATATTTATAAAACAAACACTTTATCAACAACTGTACCACTAATTGACGCCTCCATTTCAGTTGAGGTTTTATGGACTGTGCTTTTTGTCAAAGCGATTTTAGAATCACTGAAAGGTAGAAAATTAACTGGTAAAGAAGTAATTAAGGTATCGAACAAAAACAAAATTGATAAACCAGCAGACTCAAAGTTACATATTCTCTTTTCACTGCCTTTGTTAATGTTAAAGTTACAGTTGCCTTCTGAAGTTGATTTGGCACTTGAAATTGATTCACTGAAATTTTCTCATGTTCCTTCTAAACATGAGCATAAAAATTTGTCATTTAAAGTTATTAGATTTTATGGCCAAAATCCACATGCAAAAGGATTTTGGACATTACTGTTTATTATTTCAAATGCTGCTTTTAGAGTCAAACCAAAATCCCTCGTAGCTGATAGTGAACCTGAAATTGGAATTACTTGTGATGATATTAGAATTGAAATTCCATTTCAATATGTGTTCTATAAAACATTTGATAATTTGAAAGCATTCTTTAAGTCAATCAAAAAATTAAAATTAAATTTCCATGATTTGATGTTTATTGAGAATTCAAATAAAGATTTTAAAGTTGATATTATCAAACCAAGCTTAGTGGAAAAGCCGTTAAGGTTACCAAAAATCAGAATTATTAGTAAAAGAATTATGTATTATAATCATGATGATCCGTTTGAAGAAGAGTTGACTAGAATTATAATGCTTGGAAAAATGGAGCAACAAGTTAGACTTACAAAGTTAAAAGAATTTGAAAAATATGAGGCTAACATACTTGAAAGATTAAAAGAAAAATATGAGTCTGTCTTGGAATTTGAAAATAATACAGCAACTATGCCGAGAAACATTAAATATGGTATTTCAGGCACAATCCCAGCTTCTGAGAAATCTGTCGAAATGAAAAAATCATTTTCTACCGGCATTTTATCTTTATCACCAATTACGAAGAAAAGAACAAATTCTATTTCTATAAATGGTCCATCTAAGCTTTCCAATCAAATATTCAGCGAAGAATGTGAAAGTTGGTTAGAATACCAGAGAGAGTATCATATTGCAATTGAAATTCCAAGGAAAAAGCTATATGCAAATATTAGTAAATCTTGGACATCAAGAATTAAAAGTGCAAATAGAATTAAACAAAGTAGTGATAATAATGGAAGCTTACAATCCGATCCTAAAGTCCGTAAGGAGTTTTTAAGAAAATTCCCTGTTATAGTTGAAGGAAATTTTAAACCATTATTTGGATTTAAAGTTAGTGACTGTATTTTAGACTTAAATGAACCTGAATTTGGATTAGAAAATTATGCAGATTATATTTATCGTGTTGCAAATGGTGTTCCGAAGGATATGAAGTATGGTATTTTAGTTCCAATGAATTTAAAATTATCATGTAGTGAAATGAAAGTTCAGATTAAGGACTATCCAATACCTTTAGTTGGTTTTGGAGGTAATGAGAAGGATGATTCAAATTCTGTTAAATTTGACGGCGATCTGGTCATTTGTGAACAAAAATATACTGAAGAAGAAATTCGTTATAATTTTGTTTCATGCGTTCCACAATATAATGATCCAAGAATGAAAGATAATTTGTATGCTTTTCACATTGCTCGTACTATGACAAATGTTAAATTTATTACTGAAATGAATGTTTATGTTGATTCAGCACAATCTGCTTCTGCGTCATGGGCTCCGTCATTACAACCGGGTATGTCATACTCATTTGATAGTTTTGATTTATTATCTAAACCTCCACTTGATATCTCACCAAAAATTGGGTTTTGGGATAAAATGCCTTTGTTAGTTCCATCTAGATTTACATTTAATTTTAAAAAGGGTATAACATTATTTATTAAGGCTAGTCAATCACCATATCAGTTAGTTGGTAGACAAGCCGGTTTTGCTTTTAAATGGGATGAAGATGTCAAGGTATCAATTAATAAAACTGGAAAATCGGAAGACTTTTTGATTGTCGAGAGTAAAGTTTTTGAAATTGGTGTGCCAGTTTTTGATCAGACAAAAGTTGCCAATCCATTAAATCCAGGTACACTTCATGCACTTGATCATAAAATCGCTAAAGTCATTTTAAGATTAACGAGTAAACCAATTATTTGGAAATTAGGTTTTATATTTGAAAGAAATAAGAATAATGAACCAGTAGCAAAACCTGGTAGCTTAGAAAGGACTAGAGATTTTATAGCACACTATGATGTCTCCTTAAAAAATCCAGGTACTTTTACAAATGAGGAAGAAAAAGAATTGTGGGATTCATATAAAGGCTGGAGAAGTCACTATATTTATTTAGCACTTAGTATTTATTCAAGAGATGATAATAAATGTAAGGAACTTTCTCAAGTTCCTTTAGGATCTGCATTTAATTCATTATACCTTACTCCAATGTCAGTATATTATTTCTTCTTTTGGTGGGATTCATTTAAGTCAAGTTTAGGGTTGCCGATAAGAGAAGGTAAGATGTTCAGAAACGAATCTTTGAGTAGTCAGAAATCCCCAAAATTTGGCAAGAGTATTTTTGGTATTAGTTATAGTGTTGATTTATCACCATTATATTTAACTCACGTTTATCAACACACATCAACGGGTAAAAATGAAAATAAAGTTGCTTTTACAGGTTTGAAATGCTTTGTGAAGTCATTTACCATGGACTTACATCAAAGCAGAAGGGAAGTTATTTTACTGGATGAAGCTACTAAAACTGTCTCAAGAGAACTGCAATTGAAAATGGACAAAGGTATAGTTGATTTTATTGATGCAGATTTGAGACTTTTAACTGCTATTTTTAATCAAACATCAGCTGCTGGAATGCTAGTCAAACAATTAGGTCTTGATAAAACAGCCACAAATAGTTTTATTGATACTGATGCATCATCATCAAATAGTGAAGACTACATAGATAGAGTTTGGTATGACCATAATGATTTCATTGAATTGGAAGCTCAGAAAATACCAGATGAAGAACCAAAATGGAAAGCTTATGAGTTTGCTTCGTCACCAAGATTTTATTATGTGAGAGAAAATCCAACAGAAGATGTTGAGTATCCGTTTGATTATATTGAAACACAAACCCATAGTTGTCAACTAGGTGAAAGAGATGTCTCTCACGCTGCCGCCGCATTAACTGATAGAAGAATCAGTGAAATCGAAGATCAAATTAATTTTTTCAAACTTGAAGTTAGTGATTTAATGGCTAAACCACAAAATTTAGCCACGGCTAAAGTACTAGAGACACGTAATAAAGATTTACAGGAATTACACCATAGATTACATGTTCTTCGCAGCTTAAGAGATAATTTTAGTGAAGGGATATTTCCCAATTATGATGAGTTTTTGAACGATCAAGAAATTTCTGATGATGAAGCATTATATGAATTATCTAAAGTCCAATCAAGAGTTTCATCACACATTTCAAAGGTGAAATCCAGAATTTCAACGGCGCCTGTACAAAGTTCGCAATATAGAAATAGGTTTTCAATTTATACCATTAACCTTAAGTGGACTAAGCATACAAAATCCGGTTTATTGAGGTACTTGGAAAAGGTTAAAGACAGACGGTTTGCAATGTTTTCAATGAGTCAACAGGCGTTGAATTTGGCCGATGATCTAAGTAAAGCTGTCATCCCTGAACTCGAAGAAGATACCGATTTTTCATTTTTGAAGAATGATCCGGAATTTGAATTTTTACAATCCAAAAAGATGCTTGACGATTTTGATGAAGTTTTACATGATACTTCAGGATTAGCAGAAGCCGAAACTGACGATTCATATCTTTTCAAGTTGATTTTGCCACAAATTGCAATTACGACAGATAATAATAGATGTATTTTAATTACAAGTAATAGAATTGTTATGAGAAGTATTACTGTCAAAGGATTTAATTTTGATGAAACTGTGGATGAAATTACACTGCCAGTGGAGACAAGAAATGGATTAACATTAACGGAAGCTTTTGCTTATTGTATGGATAGAGAAAGTGTTTTAACTAATAAACACCGTTTATTTACACCGAAGTCTTTTTCATGGCCTCCAAAACTTCCGTTAGAAATGCATTTTACACCTGTTTCTCTTGATGAGTGCATTGTTGCCCAAAATATTTCATGTGCTATATTAATTAGTAAACCAAATTCATTACATTATTCAAAGGAAGATCCAAATAAAATCTCTAAATCCAAGGATACTATTCGTATTGTTGCTCCTGATTTTAATATTACGACAACTAGTGATCAGTTTAGAACGCTGGTTGATACGTGTAAATCTGCTTTTGAACATGATGAAACAGAAATTCAAAAGGTTAAAGAAATGGTTAAAAGAATTGTCAAGTATTCAGATTTTTCAGATTTCAACTCATTTAGTAAAGATTTGAAAGAAATACAAAGTCAAGCAAGACAGCTTTTAGAATGTCGAAAACTGATGGTAAGTGCTAATTTTTCAAATCCAATATATACAGAGGATATAGAAGCCATCAATGTTGAGCTTGAAAGAATTTTGTTAAATTTAAATGCAATGGTAGATATTCTCCAATCTTCGAAAGCTAAAAGATATAACCAGTTTCATAAGTTTTCTCAATGGATTATTATGGCACCAAGTATTACAATTCAATTTCTAGATGATGATTCATTACCAATTGTTGACGTTAGTGCAGTTGATGCATATTATACTTTTACACAATCAGCAAATGGTGAATCTGTTAATACGGCTTATGTTTATGATTTTGCCGTTTTTGATCAACATCCAAAGGCAACGTGTGAAACAGTTCTTACACGTTCTAAAGACTCAAACCAACCATTATTTAGAGTTGATTGGCACTTATTACCTCCTGTTGGTGGGATTAAAATAATTAAGAAAAAAGTCTTTAGTTTTGCGCCAATTAGAGTTGAATTTGATATGCGATTTGCTGCTGGCTTGCAAGAGTTTATGTTTCCGAAAAGTAAGATACTTCAAAATTCAAGTGTTTTCGACGATGAAGATGAAAGCGACGAAGATGATTTTTACACAGATATAGATTCAACCTCAGATACATCAAGTATTATGAAAACAGTGTCTAACCAATCAAATCTTGCATTAAATAGTTCACACAAAGAGGGATCGAAAATTTCCAAAGCGTTTCATAGGCTTTTACCAAAAGGAATTAAATCTACAGAATCGAAGTCAAAAATAGTAACGGATAAAGATAAGTTTTTCATTTCTGATAATTCTAAAGCTTTAGATGCGCCAAGTGGTAGTAATGTCAGGACTATGGAAAGTAGATCTACTAAGTATTACATGATGTCGCATATAATCATTAATGAAATAGAGACAACAATCACTTTCAAAGGTTCTGGTAAGTTAAGTTTTATTAACTTAACTGATTTTCATGTAACAACACCAATAGTTGAAATTGTCAATAGGTTGATGTCAAATGAAGAAATGTTTGCAGTTGTTAGAAAAAAGTTGGTTGCAAGTGTATTGAAGAACACACATAATATTATAAAGAGTACCTTTAAACAATCGAAATCATCCAAGGGAGCATCTAAAAATCCAAAAATTAATCCAATTTTAAGATTAAAAGAAAGAAGGTCACTTGAAGAAAACAAGAAAAAAACAAATCAACAGCATATCCATTCACACAAACACAGACCTGAGAATGAACATACTAAGTTCAGAGACGCAGACCTACTTGGTCCACAGATTCATAAACCCGAAACGGGTAATCAAGGACACCCTCTAATGACTCTAAAACAAAAAGATAAGTCTTTCACTGGAAGTGTGGATGAACTATCAGTTTTCAAGCCATTGGACGAAATTGATGAAGAAGAGTAAAACTAATTCTTCACAATTTTATCCGATATGTATAAAAACCTTGTAGATACTATTCTATATGTTATTTCATCTGTTTAACTGTTATTTATTATTTTTACTCGTTAACTTGGAAACTTTAACTGAAGCGTGCGCCACGTATCGAAACACGCACCGCCACTGGTTTTTTACAATAGAAAACTGAAAAGTAAAGTGTTTTCCTAAAAGCACTATACAGTTCACATAGACAAAGGAATTGAATTTGAAAGGAAGATAAATTAGGCAAATCAATATAATCAAATAATATCACAATGGAATTTTTCAAAAGTGTTGCTACAATGGCTCAAAATGCCATAGAATCCATCAACAACCCCAATCATTTGACGCCAGACCAATTGATGCAAGATAAGTATCATTTTCCATCAACCGAACACATTTTAGATGAAGTAAATGTTGAATATATTATCACAAGTCGTGTCTTATACAGCTTTAGTGATAAAGACAAGAACCGAGGTAATTATTTACCAATTCCACATAACACCAATTCAAGGGTTATCGGTAAAATGACAGTTACTGAAAACTATTTGGGTGTGAAATGTAGTGATTCCAATTACGATAAAGTTACATTTCACTTATCTACAATAAATAAAATCCAGAAAATTCCAAATGTTGAAGTTGTTCATGTTAGATTATCTACAAATAATGGAATGATACTAGATATTTTGACAGATGCTGTAAGGTCCAAAGCTGAACAATTCTGGCATACGTTTAAGAAACAATATGATTTAAACAAATTACGGATCGGCAAGCTTACAGAATTTCAAGCTACTATGTATTCAGAGTACTTAATATCCAAAAATTGTAAAAATTCCAAGTTGGGTGAAAAGCATTTGGATATACCAATACACCCAAAGGGTGGTCTCGGTTTGAAATTCAAGTTTCCCGGAAATCAGACGAGAGAACTAGAAGTTGGTAAATTAAAAAGATGGTTTGAATATTTTCGAAGATATGGAAGAAATTTAGAATTGGTACAAAATCAAATCTTCAATAACCTTATCATCTTTGGTATTCCAAATAGGTTGAGAGGTGAAATTTGGGAATTATCATGTGGAGCAATGTATTTGAGATTTGAAAATAAATCAGAGTATGCGAATTTACTTATTGAAAATGAAGGTAAATCATCCTTTGCAATTGAAGAAATTGAAAAAGATTTAAATAGATCCTTACCAGAATACCCTGCATTTCAAACATCAGAGGGAATTGTTAAACTAAGAAAAGTTTTAACAGCATATTCTTGGAAAAATCCAGAAATTGGTTATTGCCAAGCAATGAATATAGTTACTGCTGCATTGTTAATTTTTATGACTGAAGAACAAGCATATTGGTCTTTAAATGTTTTATGTGATAAATTAATTCCTGGTTATTATTCCAAAACAATGTACGGTGTTTTACTGGATCAAAAAGTTTTTGAAGCTTTGGTGAAGAAGACGATGCCACTGGTTGGTGATCATTTTATAAATTACGATATCCAACTTTCAATTGTTTCATTACCTTGGTTCTTATCATTTTTCCTTAATACGATGCCATTGGTTTTTGCATTCAGAGTCATGGACGCTTTTTTTTACAGTGGTCCAAAGGTTTTATTCCAAGTTGCATTGGCTATTGTAAAAATTAATGAACACAAACTATTGGAATGTGTTGATGATGGTGAGTGTATTGCTGTTTTCAAAGAATATTTTTTGAGTTTAGATGAAGTCACCCCAAGTCACAATAAACTAAAAAGGGGATTCGATCGATTATGGGAGGTTGCATTTAATGAATTTAGTATTATTGATGATAGATTAATCCAAAAAAGCAGAAATACACATAAGAATGAAGTTTTTAAAGGTATTGATTTATTCGTTAAAAGAACAGAAATTAGAAATCTTCCAAAAACACACCATATCACAAAGGACCAAATTTCAAATATTTATGATAGATACTATAGGATTTTAGCACATGATAATAATTCACCAAATCGTGAAAACCTTTCAATGGATTTTGAATCATTCAACTTGTTGATGTCAGAAATTGTCCCATGGGTTAATATAGAAAGGAATACAAAGGATCAAGAAAACTTTCTTCATAGGCTTTACAACAATTGGTTGAATGAAGCAGGAGAAATGGTCTTAGGTACCTTAATTGCTGGACTTGATAAAATAATAGAAAATGATTTAATGGATGCATTATCAAATTTTTTCTCAATTTATGACGTGGATAATACAGGTAAAATTCCTAAAGAAACAGTTCTTGAATTAGCTGAGGATTTGATTTTTATAACGACACCATGGCGTGAAGGTCTAATTTTTGATACCATTGCGAACAGGGAACTAGAAGATCAAATTGCTGAAAAATTAGTTCAGAAAAGAGAAGCATTAATTTCCCAAGGTATTGAAATTAATGATAATCAAGAAATTGCACTGCCAGACGAAGTAAAATTTGACGAAGAAAAATGGAAAACTAAACAAAGTGTTAGATACCTTTCGGCAAGCTCTTCATTTTTACAATTAGCATTTAAGTATGCACAGCCATATGAAAATCCAGATGATTCTCTGATTAATTTGAGTGATGATGAGGATAAACAAATAGAAAGTATAAAACATAATAAGGCACTTGATCCAACACACCCCGTGTATATAACTCCATCAATGTTTAGAATGGTCATTTTGGCAAATGAAACATACTCATCATTTTTTGAAAATCAGTTTTGGAAATCGTTTGATCTTGATACACCAGGCAATATTGATAATAGTATGTTTGGGGGAATGGTTGGTAATATTCGTGGTATGGTCAATAATGTCATGGCCGATGGTGCAAGGGTTGCAAATCAAGTTAAGAAAAGAATGGATGATGCAAAATCTCGTGGAGAAACAAGTGCAAATATTGAAAGTAGATCAAATTCCGCAACTTCTACATCATCAAACTTAAATGGAAGTAAAATTAATCCAACTAGTAGAGCAAGTGTTGATAGTAGGGGTGCTGAAAGTGTTATGACTGGCTGGACATTGGAATCTGGTGCGTTAAATGAAAATTTTGATGATTCAAATGTGGATAATTTGTTTAATGTTCCAGAAGAAATTAGACTGCTGGATGATAATGATGGAGAGGATTTGGAATATAAAAAACAAAATGAAGCTCTTGAATCCAATAATTCAAATCAACAACAACACCAAGGAAGAAAAGAAAAATACGAAGAAGAAGAAGAAGATGATGATTTTGGTAATTTTATTTCTGCTGAGAGTGACGATGTTATGGACTTGACGGAAAAAACAAAAAATCTTTTGCAATAACCTATGTATATTGATATATAAACTTTAATGATCGAAATTCAATGATAAAAATAATAAAATACAAAAAAGTAAAAAAATATATAAGAATTAAACTGGATTGCGTGAATCTTTTTTGATGGCAACTCAATTGTAAATGTTTTAATTAAACATTTTTTTGAAAAAACCTTTTTTCTTTTTACCACCATCAGTAACTGTCGACTCGGTAGTCATTGCAGATGCATTACTAACATTTCTGTGACTTGGAGGACCATGTGGTTCACTAAAAAATTTTTCAAATTTTGATTCTCTATATTGAGTGTTTTTTTCGGACTGCTGGTGAATTTCATTATTAGATGATTGTAAATTAGGCTTATTAACAGGGTTTATGACAGCTGCATCCGGTTTATATTTCTTTTTATTTCCTAATTTGAATTTAAACCCAGACCTAGTTTTGTCAGGAACAAGCGAGTTATCGACAGCTTGGTTTTCTGAAGCAGAAAAAAGGTGCCGATCAGTTTTTCCATTGACCGATGATAATGGTGGTAACGGAATGTCAGTATCCGATTCATTATCCGCAAATCTTGATTTGAAATTACGTTGAACACGATTCTTTCTTTCATATTCTTCATAATCAACTGAAGTATGGTCCCTTAAAGATAATTCAGACATCTTACCTTTTACAGAAGCACCGTTTGGAACCGGTTCATTTTGACTATTGCTATGATGAGGTTCAACCTTTTCAAATGATGATCTTCTAGCCATCGAGTCATCCAGAGCAATTAAGTCATCAGGGTTGACAGGTGCTCTTGTTTTTGCCAGCTCATAAAGTTCCTTAGCACGATTTTTAACTGGCCTATTTTGCAAAATTCTCTTTTTCGCCCTTTCAACGTTTGGATTAACTGCTTTAATTGTACCCTTGTTTTCCATTGCAGTTTCTAAACTAATATTAACCGGATGATTATCCCTCACAAACAGGTTTGAGTTTCTCTTAATTGTACTATCCGTTCTATTATTCCTTGAAGTAGACAATGTCCTTGACTGAGTTGAATGTTTTTGTGCTGCCTTTGCAGCAGCAGCAAGTGGTGTAATATCACAACCACTGTTTGGACAAATGGAACCTCCAATGTTGGTAGAAGCAGCAGAACCAGATCTTGATCTTGTTGAACGTTGATTAATATTTGGGTCCTGTAATGTATTAACGCTTAATCTTCTTGATGAAACTGGTCCTGGACCTGAGCCTAGATTTTGGTTTAAGGGACTTATTGAATTCATTTTAGTGTTTTGTGCCGTCGCTAACGTCAGATAAGCATCAGATGCATTTGCTTGATTATTCGATGGATACAGTGGTAATCGATTGGCAGAAGAATTTTTAAGAACTGATTTTCTTTTGTTATTAACACTGACAGATGAACTTGTATTGGAACTATTAAGTTGATGATTATCTGGTGCCCTATTAATGTCTTCGATATCTTCTATAGTTTCTGCACTTGGATTTTTTAATTTTTCTTGATTGTCAATTTTCGCTTGAATCGAAGGTTCTCTTTTTGGTACTTTTAAATTAGCCAATTGATCAGTATTATGCTTACCATCGACTTGAACCTTTTCTGAAATTGAAAACACTTTATCATTAGCATAGTGATTTAAATCTTCAGTATCAGGAACACACGCGGTATAAGAACGAGGTGCCGTGACAGTTGCTCTTAATTGTTGAGCCATTGATTGTTTTGGTTGCGAGTTTTTGATTGGTGTTGTTGCAACTGAAGTCCTGGAGTCATGGACCATCGAGGATTCGGAAGATTCAGATGTTTTGCTGTTTGAAAAGGGTGTTTCTGCTAACAAAACATTTGATTCTGCTTTTGGGGTCGCAAATACAGAAGACTCCACGGTATTCAAAGCAGATTCAACATTAGTATTTTCAACAACCCCTTCCACTTCCTTTTTAATTGGATCAACAATATCAGTAACAGGTGTGATTGGTGGAGTATAAAATCTTTCAGTACCTTGAATATTTTCATCAACTAAAGAATAAACACTGGAAGATCGCTTGGATGAATTCAAGTTTTGATCATTTGATTTATTTAATTGTTGTGATGGAGTGTCCTTAGTTACCGTTTGCTCGGTTGATTGGATTTCGTTCTTTAGATCGGTTTCATCCGAACAAACACTGATATTAGTGTCGTTATCAATAGTATCTGTTTGTGTTATGCCAATATCTTCCTTTGTAACTTCACCATTCTTTATCATTTCATTAATAATTTCTTGTTCCTTTTGCTTCACCAATTTATCCAGCTTTCTCTGAGCAGCAATATATTCCTCTTCACTATATTCTTGCTGGGTATTACTTTTAGGATGAGTATCTTCATCAATATCGTCGACATAATCAGCTTCATCAATATCGTCGACATAATCAGCTTCATCAATATCGTCGACATAATCAGCTTCATCGATATCATCAGTATAATCATCTGATGATTTTTCAGGTTCAATTTTGCTAACGTCTTTCCTTTCATTTGTAGGTCTTTGATATTCTTCTTCATAAAAATCATTATATGATTCATCAATATTATCATAAGTGATGGTGGTAGAAATTGGTTTATTCGATGCAAGAAGACCCAGTCCGGCAGTTGTGATACCGCTTAAATGAACAGCAGAATTAGAGCTAGCACTTAAGTCAGAATGTAATCCATTAGTAAATTTACGAGTCATTATATCTTCAATAATGATAGGATCTTGAACAGTTTCGTCAAGTGATTTGAATGCTTTTTCACGTTCAAATCGTTCCATCTTTTCGTTGTGTTCAATCATCTTTTTAATATCATCTTCGTCTTTAATTTCAGAAGCTAACTCACCAACAAAATCATCAGTATTTCTTTCCGATTCAGGAATAATATCATTCTTTTGTTTATGATTAACAAAATTAGCTAAATCACTTTGTAACACACTTTTTTGCAAAATAGCAATACCACTATCTCCACTTTTTTCTTCTTCATCCTCTTCCTCTTCCTCTTCTAAAATATCACTATGCATGTCGTCAAGAGTAAGAGTCATATCGACTTCTCTATGATCGTCATCAAAATCATCATATGCGTCATCAAATGTATCACCCTCAGTAGAATTATCAATTCCATTAGGTGGAACTTGAATATGCTCCTCAACAGTTGTACTTATAACTTTGGTACCATCAGGTAAAATTCTGGTTTGTCTTTTGATATTTTTAGATATTGACCTTGATGTGTTTCTATCAGTCATAGAATGTGAATGCAGTTTTGATGGACTTGATTTATAATTGTTAATACTATTAACTTTTCTCTGTTCTTGAGATTGCTGCAATGAGTGCTGTTGTTGCTGTGATCTAACTGAAACATTGGCCATTGAAATCGACCTTCTGTAAAGTGAGTTACGAGGTGGTGGACTAGAAGGTTTCATATTATCCGGATGATCAGGATTCGGAACTTCAACAGCAACTAATCCATTAGCCGAAGGCACATACTTTTTGATGGTACGTGGTATACTTCTTGGAGGTAAATGAATAACAGTTGATGAATGAGAATTGGTAAGGTCAGAAACGGACCTACGACTTTTGAGATTTGGGGTACTTTTTTGAGATAATAATCTTTGCTTAGGAATTGAACTTAAAGATAAACGACGAGCATTTGCAGTATTGATTGAATTATTCCTTGATTGATTAATATAAGTTTGAGTGATGGAGGTAGATGGAACAAAACTATTTCTCTTATGTGCGCTGGAGGTAATACTAGTAGATCTTGAAAGTGGTTTTACAGACTTTGGAGGTTGCAGGGATGGTATATTTAAATTTGCTGGATTTTGATTATTAGCCTTTAAAGCATTACCAATTGCAGAGGCTGCTGCCAGTGCATTTGTATGAGGAGCTGGTGCAGAGCTGAAAGCTCCAACCCCAGTATAAGAAGTTTCGATATACGAATTTCTTCTTCTATTATGCATGAGGAAGGCAATTTGGTTGGCACAAAAGTAATTAGAGTGAGATTTGGATGTGTATTGTCAGCGTAATTAATCACTAAGTTCTAGGTGAGTGAACGCTATAAAACAGGTGCAGGTCTTTAAAACAGTTACGAGAGATTTATGATGGCAATCATTTCATCTACGTTTGAAATTTAATTAAACAAAAGAGAAACAGAAAACAAATTGGCAAATTTAACTACCTCCTGCGCACGTGACTTATTATGTTGACATCAGTATATGCATTCTTTATACTTTATACTTAACACTTTATACAGGGATACACAAGTTTGCTGCCGTTTATAAAGACTTCAGAATGTCACGAAAATATTCAATGTTGTATCTACCACCAAGACGTTCGTAAAAATGATAGGTCTCATAGCAAACTTCAATCACAATTAAGTAAATAATGATAAGTTCAAGGTTCACTTCTTTACGAGTAGACAAAATGGAAATCATTGCCTGTGACTCTTCCGAAAGGTAGTCTAATTTTCTGTTTAATATACTAACACGTTTGGAAATATCCAGTGCAGTGGAAATATTCTCATGTATTCTTTCTAATTTCGATTCACTCCAATATATATCAGGGGTTTCAACAAGTTCTGAATAAAGATTAAGCTTACCACGTAATAAAAGAATTCTTCCTGATACTTTTAAGGCTTCCTTTGGATTAACTGAAATTCTTTTACCCTTTGAAAGCTTATCAATTGATGATCTTGTCATTTCAATGTGTCTCTCAACTGATTCTTCTAAAATTGCTAATCTAGTTGAACGAGATATGCCATATGAAAATGCTAACATATCTAATATCTTCTGTTGTGGGTTTGAGTCTTTTAAACATATAATTTCAGTTTCCTTTGAAACAAATGATTCATTGCTTGATGTTTCAGGGGCTTTTTGATCTAATTCTATATAATCTAAATCTTCAGATTGATATGGATAACTATTAATTTCTGCATCGGTAAACATTGGTATGATTTTATTTACGACTTCCTTTTCGTCAATATTCCAGGCAACGATTGTACCAAATTTGAAGACAAAAACCTCTTGGTTTTTATTCCACTCAAATTTAATACATTCACCCGGAACTATTGGAATAGGTGCTATGGATATTCTAGTTAGGGTTTCTTTGATTTTTTGTAAATCATAAGTTTCAGACTTTGTAACGCTCACAACTGGTTTAACCGGTTTACCCTTAAAAGTCTCAAGATTTGATGAGGTTGCAAATAAAGGATGAATAGAAGAATCATTAGAACTTTGTTCAAAAGTTAATACCTTTTTTCTTTGTTGAGCAGCAACAGAATTGGATGATGGAACTGAATTTTGGGTGTAGTTCTTACAAGATGAGCGTAAGTATGGAAACGGTAGCTTTGCCCCTCTTATGATAAATGGAGATACTCGAATAATATATGTACTTCTACTAACAACAAACATGTTATATTCTGTATATCGGTGTCAGTCCAGGCCTTCAATATTACTATAAAACATGCAGCATGAATTTCAAACATCACCACTTCCCGATTTGTGTGATGTAAATTTTCGTATTACTTTTGAATTCCTAAAATATCTATGTTCGTGATTCATTTCCTAGTTGTAAAATACTTTAACTACGCTAGATCAATCTTATCTTAATAATACATATTGCTTAAGTATCCAAGTCTTCATGGGGAAAAATATACATAATCGACGGAGAATAAAAGATAATTTGAATTTCAATACGTCATATTACAAACGAAAACAACATCTTTTGAAACATTTGAAGCGTTCGCAAATGAATATATCAGACACATTAGCACATGATTTGTTGGAAGAAGATACGAGAAATCAAAATGAAGTTATGGATGATTTACAACCTTCGATAATACCCCACAAATTTTACCCCTTTAAACAACTGAAAAAATTCGAAGACTCGTTTAATGCAAAGCCAAATTTTCAAAATAAAACAACACCAAGGGTCCCAAAATATAATGTATATGACCCAGATGAATATGAAAATAATAGTTTTTTAGGCTATTCAATAACCAATAGTGGCGATCTGAAAAACTCAGATAATATGTCCGATATGAAATTTTATAACAAATTAAACCATATGCATGAACAACCAAAAGTAAACTTTATATTACCGCCAGTTTCAAATTTGGAAGAAGCTGGATTAAAAGAATTCTATCATTCATTTTTAAATACAGCAGAATGGCAAATCTCAAATTTGAACTTAAAACCAGGTGAAAAGTATTTTCTGTTTTGGTTCTTTAGTTCATCATATATACCATTACTATGTAGTTGTTCAGGCCCCTTATCAAATATTTTTTCACTTTTAGCAATAGTTTGTCCCTGGAAAATTCATAAGATTAATAGTCATCATGTTCCTGATCCATTTTGGTGTTATCTGGTTAACTCAATTTCGATTCTTTTTGCAATTACTTCAAATCTTTTTTTACTTTTAAATTATAGAAAAAAAATAAGGTACACATATTGTCAAGTCATTTCAATTTCAGGTTGGGGAATTGCATCTTTAGTGTTGACTGCTCTTGTGATTGTTTATCACTGGTGGTTTTATCATTTTAACTACGATGAAAATTACATTTTAGGAGAAGGATTTTGGTTTGCAATTATAACAGTAATTCTACACTTTTTAAATTTTTTGATGTTATCAACCAATGAAATTGGATTTTTAACAGGTAAATACAAGCCATTATTTAATATTGATCAAACTCAGGAGACTTTAATTATCCAAACAACTTCAATGTGTGTTTGGTTAATGATTGGTGCATCTGTGTTTTCAAGAATTTTGGACATGAGCTTAAGTGAAGCATTTTACTATAGTGTTGTTTCTGTTGTTACAATTGGTACACAAAATTTGGTTCCCATGAATTCACCATTAGCTCAAACCTTAACTTCAATTTGGGTTGTATGTGGATTAGTTATGTTTGGTTTGATTATTAGCAGCATCAGACAAATGATGTTTAATTTTTCAAGCTCAACATTATATTGGAATCGATCAGAAAGTTTGCGTAAAAGGTTGCTAAAAATTCATAGAAATAATGTACATAGTTTAACAAAAAATAAAGATTCCTTTGAACTAATGCAAAATATTCATAAATGGGCATACACAATTCAAGGTGTTATCGAACTATTTTTTTCAATCATTGTTTTCATGATTACTTTAATGTGTGGAGCAATTGCATTTGCATTGTTTGAAGATTGGTCATATAAATCAAGTGTTTATTTTTGCTTTTATAACCTTATGACGTTAGGTCAAGGAACCCAAATTCCAGTTACCCCTGGTGGCAGAACTTTTTTTTGTATGTGGGCATTAGCGTCAATTCCAGTTATGACGATTTCAGTTTCAACTGCAAGTGATTTTGTGTTTTCAAAAATAACCAAAATCGAACAGTTAACATTTTCTAATGCAATTGTTGAATTTTGCTTAAGTCAAAGATACTTAAGGAAAATTGGTATTTTTCTTAAAGAAAGAGAGGTCTGTAAAGTTGATAAACAAACTGTTGCATTAATGAAAACACAGTCACTTATTTTACCTATTTCTTCAACAGATTTAAAAAATGACGATAGATCTGAAGCCGAATCATGCAGTAATACTAATTGTACGAATACAATTTATAATCAGTCAAAAAATATATCAAGTTCAAATTTAACAATTGGTTCAATCAAGGACCCCATCAGTAAAATTCCATTAGTTTGTCATCCAGCAGATATGTTATATACAATTCTACTAAATTCAGAAGGTGTGAACCATTATAATTTTGTGTCATCAAGTAGTTTTATAAAAACGAATACTGCAACCATTCAATTAGCAAACTATTTTAGAGAAGGGACGTACGTTGATTTTAATACTGATAAATTAGTTGATTCAAGAAAAAAATTAGGAGAGAAGTTCAAAGAAATTGACGATGGATTTAATATTGATAAGTTTCTTATTGCATATAGAATGGATGACTTGAAAAAATCTAAAGAATTGTCAGTTGTTAATGATGGAAATATAATTGAAACATCGTTTAAAAAGAAAAATGACTTTGTTCTAAACAGATTGAGTAGAATTCAAGTTATTTTGATTAAGCTAAGAAACGTTATATTTGATTTGTGTACAAATCCAGCCTTAGAATATTCCTACGAAGAATGGAAGACGCTATTTGCAATTACAAAACATGAAAAGGGTTTGAAAGATCCATTTTATTGGATTGAATCAAGTTCTCCATTAACATTCCCGATGAATCAACCAAAATATTTCTTGTTACATTATGTTAGACACTTTGAACTTTTTTTGCAACAATTTGCAGCGGAATGGGATAATTATGATGAATAATTGTCATAGTCAATAATAATATCTTATAAACATGTATAATAGTTTTGTATAATAAAATGTCATTAGAAAGCAATATACCGGCTGCGACTTCCAAATATGGTAATTATATTTTTTATCACGCCAATAAGGATGATAAGCATGGAGGTGTTGTGTAAACAATATTACACCCGTAGAGTTTGTAGTAGCTTTTTCTTCTTTCCGCTGTTTTACTTTTTATACTAGTTTAATAAAAATGATTAGCAATTTAATCGACGGTGATATCGAGTTAATATATGTATCCCTTTTAATTATTTTAGTATCGTCTGGTTTTCATTATTTTGTTATCTCTCCTATTTATTTGCATCCATTGTCGAAAATTCCTGGACCTAAGATTTGCGCAATTACCAAATACTTTATATTATTTAAGTCATGGAAAGAGCAAAGAAATAGGTACGTTGAAGAATTACACAAGAGATATGGTTCAGTAGTCCGCATAGGACCAAATGAAATTGATATTAACGATTCATCGTATTTGAAAGATGTTTATGTCAATAATTTTGATAAATCATCATTTTATTCAAATTTTGTAAATTATGCTTATTCAAACACGTTTTCTACAACAACAAAAAAGGAACATATCTTGTCAAGAAAGATAAGTCATAAGTTTTACTCAAAATCTAATATTTGCTCAGCAAATATAATGTCTAAAATTGAAAAAGTTGTAAATGATACATTATTAGTAATTGATAAAAATAAGGGTAAATCAATTAACGTTTATGTGTTATTTTGTGCAATGGCAATGGATGCTGTTACTTCCTTTTCTTTCGGTAAAGGCAACTATAAATCTTTATTGTCAGATCCTTTTGGAGATGGTGAAAAAGTTATTATTGACTTTGGATTACAATCATCAATGTGGTTCTGGGTTACACAAATGCCAAACTTTTATGATCTGATAGCATCTAAAAAGATAGTTGATGCATCAAAAAGATGCTATGATTTCATTGAAAAACATTTTTTAGATGCGTTGAATAAACTTAATGAAACTATTGATGAAGGTGAAAAAACTTTACTTACAATTTATTTCGATATTGATCCAGACGATCATGAAAGGAGAGTCCAGAAAAGTTTAATATTTGATGAAATAAGGACAAAGTCTGAATTTTTTGACCACATCGCTGCTGGCCATGTCACCACAGGTACAACGTTATCATATTTTTTTTACGAATTAGCAAAGTATCCAGAAATTCAATCAAAAATTCAAAATGAAATACTTAGTAAATTGAATAATAATAACTCGATTCCTTCATCGGATCATAATACTTGGAAATATAATATTATCGATAATGAAGAATTATTACCATATACGCATGCAGTTCTTCTCGAAACATTTCGTGTGCACGCAGCAATTCCAGGTCAAGAACCAAGAATTGTTCCTAAAAAAGGATTTGTTTGGCGTGGTAACTTACAGACACCCATGCTAAAAATTCCAGGAGGTACAACAGTTGTTATGCAACCGTGGAGTTTACACAGAGTTTCAACAATCTTTCCAAATCCTAACCAATTTGATCCAGAAAGGTGGTTAAATGCTAGCAGTGATCAATTAAAGATAATGAAAGGCAATTTGATGCATTTTGGATCCGGAATCAGAATGTGTATTGGATTAAATTTAGCAACTGCAGTGATTAAAATGATTATAGTAAGTTTGTTGTCAAGATATAATGTTGAATTGGTAGATGATTTCAATTATGATCTTGATGCAGAAATGTTGGATATATATACTACTGTTCCACGTTCAGAGAAAATGATGTTGAAGTTCAACCCCATTACATAAAATTTCTATACAAAGATAATCATCCGTTCTATTTTACGTATTTCCCCAGATTCTGCAAGAATTCCTCGGGTTTTTTTTATTTTGCCGGGAAAAGCCGTTACAAAAAAAATATGGGAAAAATGAAAAATAAGAAAATTGAAATATCAGGAAATCAGGCTACGTAACTTTAAAAACTTTTCATATCCGTTTTTTTTTAGAGGTTTATGTAAATTATTAAGATAACACATTCACATTTCAAAACCATGTCATCTGCAATTCCTAACCTCGCAGGAGATGCTGTTTTAAAAGCATCCGATCCGGTTCCAGAAGGATCTTTATTAGTTCATGGTATTGATTATTCAAAACCTAGTAGTCGTAATGCCAGAGCAAGTGATATTGTTGAAGGTATGAGAACTATGGGGTGCCAAGCAAGTTCGTTATCACAAGCTTGTGATATTATCAATGAAATGAGAGCATGGAGAGGTAAACACATAGACGAATTAGAAGAGCATGAAAGAAAAGGTCAATTTGATGAAAATGGATTTCAAAAGACGACCATTTTCATGGGTTATACTTCTAACTTAATTTCATCAGGATTGAGAGATACATTAAGATTTTTAGCACAACATAAAATGATAGATGCAATTGTTTCAACTGCTGGTGGTATTGAAGAAGATATTATCAAATGTTTAGCACCAACTTATATGAGTGATTTCAGCGCACCAGGAAAAGAATTGAGAGAAAAGGGTATGAATAGAATTGGTAATATGGTTGTTCCAAATGATAATTATTGTTCGTTTGAAGAGTGGATGGTTCCTTTATTAGATAAAATGTTAGAAGAACAAAATGAGTTTGTCGAAAAGGAAGGAAAAGACGCATTTGATGCAGGCACACCATTTTGGACACCAAGTAGATTCATTGATAGATTGGGTAAAGAAGTTAATGATGAAACATCCGTTTTATATTGGTGTCATAAAAATCAAATTCCAGTTTTTTGCCCAGCTTTAACAGATGGTTCAATTGGTGATATGTTGTTTTTCCATACATTCAAAGCAAGTCCAAAACAAATTAGATTAGACATTGTTGAAGATATTAGAAAAATTAATTCAATGTCAATGAATGCGTACAAAGCAGGTATGCTTATTTTAGGTGGTGGATTAATTAAACACCACATTGCAAATGCATGTTTAATGAGAAATGGTGCAGATTATGCTGTCTATATTAATACAGGACAAGAATTTGATGCATCAGATGCAGGTGCAAGACCCGACGAAGCTGTTTCATGGGGTAAAATTAAGGCTGAAGCTAAAAGTATCAAAGTTTACTCTGATGTTACATTAGTTTTCCCATTAATTGTTGCAGCAACTTTTGCTTCAAAATAGATCGATATATGCGATTATAGATTTTTTAAGTTAATTTAATAAATATGAATTGTTAAAAGTATATGTGTAGAATTATGTAGAATAAACGAATAAATATAACGAAGTTATTTAGTAGCTTAAGATCTTGAAGCAACCTTTGATTCCCAAGATTCAAACTTTGGTTTTGCAGTATTATAAGGGACAAATGCACCCTTTGTGAAAGTATAATTGATTGGATGATGAACTTCAGGGACTATATGTCTAACAGCAATTTCTTCAGGTTTTAGAGCAGGTGGTGCTTTATCGGTACCATAAGCTAACCAATAATGCCAGCCAGGTTCCGCATGTGAAGCATCAAATCTCCAGAAATCTTTATACTCAACCCATCTTGTTCTCATATGGATTTCTTCTGGATTCTTTGTTTCATAATATTTATTACCAAAGCTATCTTCACCAATTAAAGTACCAGATTTAGTGTCATTCATGTATGCAATTTGACGGCCGGAACGGACAAGACCATTACGCCAAATGTTTTTAAGAGTTCTAATAAAAGAGACAGACATTGTGTAAGTGAGTTATATGTCTAATAAAACTGTTTCTAGTTATATTGTCTTCAACCAATACAGAAGGATCAAATTCATGGTGATAATTCCCCTCATCAAAAAATAAAAAATGTTTAGGGGGTGCACGGATGTATAAAGACAGTCGACCGTCGCTAATTTTGTTTTTTACGTGAGAGAAATAGAACCGTACCGATTTTTTAAAAATGTTTAGGTTGCAGCCAAAGATTATTTTCTCACCAGATTTGTGTGTACCCGCGCCAGACCCGCAAATATTTCGCGCAAAAAAGTCTTCGAACCCATTAATTTCTTGAGTCTGCAAAATCATTAAGCTGAAGAAAACAATCAATAATATTGAAGTAGTAAGAAACTTAAAGAAAATTTTTTTTATTTTCGGTATTTTTTTAGTAAATTTTCCACTTTTCTACTGGAAAGTGGAAAATATCAAACGAAAAATGTTATTGACTCTGGATCTGTCAAAGTAATTGTTAGACAGTTGGCTCTAAATTTTGTAACCAGTAACTCCCCTTCTCCCCCCACCGTTATTATACTACACCGGAAGGCCCCGTTGTCCCTTTACCGGCATTATTCATTGACCCAACAGCATATATATCTAATCACCCCCAAAATACTCCTCTCCTATTCAGGCATCCCAGATTCGCCGGAATCGGAGATGTAACTCTAGCGGTACCGGCCCAGGACAATAGGAACAGGAAAATTGATCTCAGTAATGAGTAATTTCCATGTCGACGACTTTTTCATTTTTCATCAGATCACTATTTAACCATCAGTTTTTCCACTTGATTACAAAAGAGACCAAATTCTCCTCCTTCTTGCCTTCTTTCTTTTATTCCTGTAATATTTCTTTTTTTCTCTCTCTTCATCAACTAAGTTTATCAAAGATGTACAGAAACGCTGCTGCAAGATTAGCAAGATCATCAAGATCATCAACTAGAGCTCTTTCCTCCATGGCAAAGAGACCAACTTTAATTAATGCTTCAATTCCAAAGACTGCTTCCCAAGTTAACACTGTCAGAGGTTTAAAGAAGATTAACTTTGCAGGTGTTGAAGAATTAGTCCACGAAAGAGCTGACTGGCCAAGAGAAAAATTAATTGAATACTTTAAGAATGATACCATGGCTTTAATTGGTTACGGTTCCCAAGGTTATGGTCAAGGTTTAAACTTAAGAGATAACGGTTTAAATGTTATCATTGGTGTTAGAGAAGGTGGTGCTTCATGGAAGGCTGCTATTGAAGACGGTTGGGTTCCAGGTGAAAACTTATTTCCAATCAACGAAGCTATTTCAAGAGGTACTATTATTATGAACTTATTATCTGATGCTGCACAATCTTCAACTTGGGCTGAAATTAAACCACAAATTACTGAAGGTAAGACCTTATACTTTTCTCACGGTTTCTCCCCAGTTTTCAAGGAATTAACCAAGGTTGACCCACCAACTAATGTTGATGTCATTCTTGCTGCTCCAAAGGGTTCAGGTAGAACTGTTAGATCTTTATTCAAAGAAGGTAGAGGTATTAACTCATCATATGCTGTCTGGAATGATGTTTCTGGTAAGGCAGAAGAAAGAGCTATTGCATTAGCTGTTGCAATTGGTTCTGGTTACATTTACCAAACTACTTTTGAAAAGGAAGTTTACTCTGACTTATATGGTGAAAGAGGTTGTTTAATGGGTGGTATTCATGGTATGTTCCTTGCTCAATACGAAGTTTTAAGAGAAAATGGTCACTCACCATCTGAAGCTTTCAATGAAACTGTTGAAGAAGCAACTCAATCATTATACCCATTAGTTGGTAAATACGGTATGGATTACATGTACGATGCATGTTCTACTACTGCAAGAAGAGGTGCTTTAGATTGGTACCCAATCTTTAAGGATAACTTAAAGCCAGTTTTCCAAAAGTTATATGCTTCTGTTAGAGATGGTTCCGAAACCCAAAGATCATTAGATTTCAACTCTCAAGTTAACTACAGAGAAGAATTAGAAAAGGAATTAGAAATTATCAGAAACATGGAAATCTGGAGAGTTGGTAAAGAAGTTAGAAAATTAAGACCAGAAAATAATTAAGTAGGTTGATTATTTTTGCAACTACAATTATATAGTCATTGAATGACTTTAAAGATTTCTAACTTTACTAATTTAATTTACATTACATTACAGTTTAATATCCCATTTTATTATTTATTCTCTTTGTATTTCTTGGTGTATAGCTTTTCCGTGTTTTATGAATAAACAGCGTTGATTAATGAACAGAATAACCCTAAAATCTTACGTAATTTTTCGCGATTCTTGAAATTTCATTTTCATTCCTTGTTGGACATGAATTAGACAAAGGTGTGGTGTACAAAAAAAGCTGTGGAATGGAATACCTGTATTCATCATTCAGTCAAGCTTTTCTATTTGATAGTTGAACTATAGATCATCATAGGCTTATAAACATATATCTATCAATTATAACATGTCCATTCCAAAACCAAATAACGAAACACTTCGATTAGGATCTACTGCACCCGATTTCACAGTAGACACATCAGTTGGAGTTGTCAATTTTTATGATTATATAGGTAATGATGGATCTTGGTGTATTTTATTTTCTCATCCTGACGACTTTACACCTGTTTGTACGACCGAATTAGGTGCATTTGCTAAACTTGAACCTGAATTCACCAAAAGAAATGTTAAATTAATCGGATTAAGTGCAAACGATAGTGAATCTCATAGAAAATGGATTAAAGATATTGATGAAATTACTGGTAGCCAATTAAAATTTCCTATCATTGCAGATCCTGAACGTAAAATTGCATTATTATATGATATGATTGATTATCAAGATGCAACTAATATTGATGATAAAGGGGTACAATTAACAATTAGATCAGTTTTCGTAATTGATCCGTTTAAAAAAATCAGACTTATAATGACGTACCCTGCAAGTTGTGGACGTAATACAGCTGAAGTCTTAAGATGTGTTGATTCATTGCAAACTTCAGAAAAATTAGACAGAAAGGTAACGACACCAATTAATTGGGTTCCAGGTGACGATGTTATTATTGCACCTACTGTCAATGATGATGAAGCAAGAACTTTTTTTCCTAAATTCAGGTCCATCAAACCATATCTGCGCTTAACCCCATTACCTAAGGATACTGTGTAGACTAGTTATAATTTATTAAACTTGGTTGATTCTGATGCAGTAGCTGAAGTGGCGCAGGAGCCGTTAGAAACATGCGCCACATGTATATTTTAGAGGCTGTCCCCCTATAGTCGTCACTAATATATTCTGAAGAAATGGAAAGATTACGTTTAAGATGATATTGTGAATATATCACATATGTATGTATTTGCATATATGTAATATCATAAATGTTTCAAATTAGCTTTTAATACTCATCACCAAAAAGTTATTAATAACTGATTTCTTTTTTTTTTGATTTTTACTTCACATTTTTATTTTTGTTTATTTTGTTTGTTGACGGTTTTGGGTTTTTTATTGTTTCCGATTTGCGTTGAACACTTTTCAACCCCTGTAATAGTTTTTGTCTCTTCTGTACACCTTTTTCTTCTTTTACTACTTACTCTGTTGCCCTTGAAAGCCACTGCTATTATGCTTGATGTTACTCCAGAGGACGAGAAGTTTGATATATGTTTGTTTCAACGAAATAACTCCAACATCATTAATAATACAAATTCAACACATAAAAATCAATTGGTAATTTATAAAAATATTAAACTCAAAACTATAATAGTTGCAACGTTTATTGTACTATCTTCATTCATTCTTTTGAATCCAATATTAAATTCAGATGAACCTGTTACAACTAAAATAACAACAACCACAGCAACTACAAAAACAAAAGCAAAGACAACAATAACGCCATATACCATAAACGATGATGATGGTTTCATATCGATTTTTTATACTTCAGATTCCAGCAGTATGGATATTTTAAACGATGATGAGAGTAATAACGTTGATGTATTGGATTTAAAATTCAATCATCCAACAGTGAATCATGCCAATGATATTATTCGTAATATAATGGAGAGTTCAAATAATGCAATTATTCCACGTTTTAAAATTGATAAAAGAGCAGATGAAACAAATTCTTCCCAGTCTATTAGTTCAATTGATATATATAGTGATTTATCTTCATCTACTTTTTCTTCTTCATCTTCCATTCCTGATCCAACTTTTCTTACAAGTTTATCCTCATCCTCTATTATAGATTCAGATTTTGTTACTAGTTCATCATCATCATCTATCATAACTTCAGATTTTCCAACTACTAGTTCATCCTCATCAACAACAGCAACATCACCGTCTTCATCTTCTACGTCTACATCAATCCCTCTATTTTCAGACACTTCATCATCATCATCTTCCCCACCAGTATTTTCATCACAATCACCATTGTCACCAACGTCCTCTTCATCTTCAACAACATTTATTCCATCTTTTACTTTCTCTTCCTCATCTTCATCGTCCTCTTCATCATTTGAATTTGTTCCATCAACTACTTCTTCCACCACCTCTTCTTCATCATCATCGTCTTTTTCATCGACTTCCATCTCATCTTCAGTTATTATTCCACCAACATTCACATCATCTTCTTCATCATCTTTTTCATTATCATCAAGTCTAACTTTTAGTTCAACATCAACATCAACACCAACATCAACATCAACATCAACATCAACATCATCATTATCCTCCTCATTATCTTCATCATCTTTATTACCAACATCCACTTTCTCTTCTTCCTCTACTTCCACCAGTTCATCCTCATCATCTACAGTATCAAATTATTCGTCAAACTATGGTTCATATATTGTTCTTGGTGCAACGACAATTGTAAATAGTGCAAGTACAATTACCGAATTCCAAACAATTACAGCATCCGCAACTGGATCATTCAAACAATCAGGTATTTCACCGAAAAACAAAAGTATTGCAATTGGTGTAGGTATTGGTTTAGGTATACCAATAATTGCACTAATTATAATTGTTTTACTGTTATTATATAGAAGAAAACAGAGAATGTCCGTTAGAAATTATGTTGATTCAAATGGTAGAGACGCAGGTATTGCAGTAGATGAAGGTAACTTTTTGAAAAGAGCTTTCAGACATGCATTTATTGGTCTACCAACTTTGAAAAATAATCCATCAACAAACCAAGACTTTGATGATGATGATGATGATGATAACAATGCAATAATTTCAAAAACCCGAAATTATAAAAATAATGAAGATATTAATATTTTCAATAAACAACAGAGTATAAATAATAACAACACCGAAAAATCTTCAAACAATAATATGAATTCTGGTTTTGTTGTTTCTCGTCCGAAACCTTTAAGATTAATAAACCAATCAGATTCAGAATTTGACACTGGATTAAACACTCCAAAAACTTCAACAACAAATACAACGGATGACACAAATGAATATGTACATCCAATTTCAAACTCTCATTCCCCGCAACTACCGACATTAGATTCATCAGATGACGATAATCCGGAAGATGATAATACTGAGCTTGAAATAGTTGATACCAATACAAATTAATGAATACTAACTTTTTAAAATTATATTTTAAAAGTTGTCGTAATGTTACAGATTACCCAAAAGAAAAAACCCGGCTACATACTTTACTTAATAATAATAATTATAATGCATCATTCATCATATCTTGTGATTGAAATCCATTTTATTTCTCAAAATTTAACTTTAACTTTTTTTCTCATTTTATATTTCATTTTATTTTTCTTTCTCTACCTTGTCATTTTTAATTTTTTTGCATATAGTAGTAACATTTATTGTCACTAGTTAACTTTTTATTAGAACTTTTTATGTATTTATTTATTTAAATTAATTTAATCTAACAATTCATTTTGTTTACCCTTTAATTTATTGAGTGACCTATTTTTCTCGATACCATCTACGTTATTTCCCCTCAATATGATGACACGTTATTTTCAATTAAGTTTATTTTAATTTAAATTACCTGTAACCAAAGCATTCTTTTTAACACTTTTAGATATACTCTTGCTTTTTTTATATATTTATTAATTTTATTTCTTAAGAAGTCATTTAATTAATTTTGGTTATAAAATTTAATATAAACAGTATACAATTTAGCCTTATACTTAAAAGAGCTAAGGTGTAGATGATGAAAAATAAAAAAAAAAAATGATAACTTGAATATATTATAGTATCCAATTCGCACGTTTAGGGTGCTAGTTTTTTTTAGCTTGATGTAAGATTTGGATTATTTCACAACCAGATTAAAGATTATAACTTAGGTTTATTTGAAACGAATGAATTGATGAAATATAATAAAAAAAAACATCAGAATGATAACTGCTAATTTGAAATTTAAAAGATAATCATGAATAAACTAAAAATTACAGTTAACATCGAATATCTTGAGACAATTTTTGAGTTTGCTACACCTTCAAACGTCATTAAGTCATCCGAAGTTGTAGAAGAAAATGATGTTGATTCTGATTGATTTAGGTTATATGTTGAATTAGTTGTTATAATGAATGTCGGAGCAGTCGATGTAATTGTTAAAGTTGGTGTAAGAGAAGTTGTTGATACAGTTAGGTCAGTACTTGAAACAACTGATGCAGATAAATCAGTGTTTGATGAAACAACCGAACTTGAGAAAATAGATGAAAGGACTGGCATTGATGAGGTAGCTGGTGTAAATAAAGCGCTTGATGCAGATAATAGTGTAGATGAAACAACTAGTGCAGAAGATGTCTCTACTGAAACAGCTGGTGTAGATGAAAGTTCTAAACTGAATGAAAGGTTAGATACGGATGATGGCTCTACCGGAATTACTGGTGCAGATGATGGTTCAATTGGAATGACAGTAGTTAATGATTCAGAATTTGAAGTTGATAGTAGAGTTGAACTCGAAGAGGCAAAAGATTCAGTTGAGGACTCGGAACATTTAGTATCAGAACAATAAGTGGTGGTAAGTGTTGTAATTGATGAAAGATAATGAGTTGATGGAACAGGACACAAAATAGTTGGAACGACATAGTCGGTTAATTGGATGGTTAATAAAATTGAACCAGCTGTGGTAACTGCATTTGATCTGGATGGACCAAAAGAACCAGTAATATCATTAGGAATTTGACATGATGTAGTTGTTAGCCAAACCAATGAATCTGAAACTAAAGTTGCAGAAACACCTTCAAAACATGTAGCTTCATGTGTCATTCCTGAACAATCAGTAATAGGTGTAGTAATTGGTGTAGTTAATGCTGTCAAAGATGAACTGATTGACGTTAGAACTGAAAAGGAATATGAAGGTGAAGAAATTGCGGAAGATGTGGAAGATTGAGATGGAGATAAAGATATCTGTGAAGATGACGGGAAAGATAAACAAGATGTTGAAATAGAAGAAGAAACAGATGAAGAGGAGCATAAAGTAGAGGATGATGAGAATGACGACGACAAGGAATATAATGATGACAATAGCGATGAAACAGATGTGGATAAAGAATAGGAAGAAGGAGAAATAGATGGAGAATAGAAAGATAAAGTTGTAGATGATGAAGTGGACGATGAAGCGGATGATGGAATTGATGATGGAGTAGATGATGGAGTGGACGATGAAGTGGATGAGGAAATAGACGATAAAGTGGATGAGGAAGTAGATGATGAAGTAGATGATGAAGTGGATAATGGAGTGGATGATGAAGTAGATGATGAAGTAGATGAGGAACTAGATGAGGAACTAGATGAGGAACTAGATGATGAAGTAGATGATGAAGTGGATAATGGAGTGGATGAGGAAGTAGATAAGGAACTAGATGAGAAACTAGATGAGGAACTAGATGAGGAACTAGATGATGAAGTGGATGAGGAAGTGGATGATAAAGTAGATGATGAAGTGGATGAAACTGGACAAACAAAACTTGGGATAATTGCGTTGGATATCGTAAGAACGGATGTGATGGTAAGATCAGAGTATGTTATTTCGGATGCACTGTTGACAAAAGAACCAGTTAAATCGGCCGGAACAGCACACCCAGTGGTAACAGCAATAATAGATGATGTACCAAAAGGAACAACAGTGGTACCAGTGGTGCATGTTGCAGATTCAGTTTTACCTTCACAATTGGTAATTAGTGTAGTAATAGTGATTGGGGTTGGAGCTGGACAAGTAAAATCAGGAATATCACAGTTTGTGACAGTAAAAGTAGCATATTCTCCGTTCAATCCAACTTTGGCAATAGTTGGATGACATTCAAAGGAACCAGTTGCACCTTCTGGTTTTATGCACGAGGTAGTAGAAATAGTGGCAACGTAATTGTTAGCACCCAATTGAGATGTTAGACCAACAGTACATGAAGCCATAGTAGTATCATCACTACAGATAGGAGTTGACCATGCTGTGCTTGTACAATGTGGATTTTCTTCACAATGAGTGAATGTGGAAGAAATAGTAGTACTTGGAATAATAGAACTTGAAGTAACAGTTGGAAAACCGCCATCAAAACAGGCTGGATTTTCAACTAAAGCAACATAAGATTTAGTTGATATGGTAGAGACAATTTGATTTGCAGCATTGTTTGAAGTAATAGTAGTTGTCATATAAGAGGTGGTAGTAACAAAAGGATCACAATCATCTTGATCATCCCTAGCTATTAGCTTATATCTGTTGTGTGGAACTGCTAACGCTGCTGCAAAATGCGTAAGGAAAAAAGTATTTGCTAATATAAAACTAATAATTCTCATTTTTCTTGCTTATAATTTTAATCAGAACTTTAACTTTGGGTAAAATAATTCAATTTTATTAACATGACAAAGATACTAATCATAAATCCAAAGAAAATATTCTTTATTTATAAACAAAAATCATTCGAATTGTGCTATTTAGTGACTGTAATCTGAAACATATTTGATTCACTGGGATTTTCAATTGCACAGTGATTTAAAGCTAAATTTGATTCATACATTATCATACTTGTCCTCTTGCATTTAGGTCTTTCTAAATGCCTTGAAATTTTCCAAAGTGGGAATTGTAGATACCGAGAAGAAAAATAGTTAAAAGAATTTTGAATTCATGATCCTCAACTTGTACGAATTACTCTTTTGGGACTTCTCAATAGGTCAACGAAAAACATTCCAGATCGATGTCGGACTTAAATTCACCACTAATTGGGAGAGACAAAGAGTAGACAATAATAGTTATAGAAGTTGAAGTAAAAAAATGTTAAATTACGCTTTTTGAATTCGGTTTATAAAAATAGATGCATTGAAGTTTTACCTTTCTAAACTTACACTTTTGTTCAATTGATGCATCCAATTTGGGAAAGCTATAAATTTATCATGCATTTTTTGCTTCAAAAAAAAAAAAAATAAAAATAAAAAAAAAAAATAAAAACGGCTTCATTTTAGGAATAAAAGTAATCTAGAGTGATTTTTCTTTTTGGATACTTTTATATGGTTTCATTAGGTTAAAAATTAGTAATTAATTTCTATCATTGCATAGTAAAATAACACAATAGGCAGCCCATGTAACCCAACACACCGAGATAGTAAAATCTTTCTTGTAGCTTGACCAATGGCTCTCCTTGATACTAGTAATGTCAGTCCAACTTACGGGTAGCACAGATTATTAAAGCAAAAGGTAAATTTTCAAGCTAGCATTCCAGATTAAATTTAGTTGACATGAGCTTTGGCCATTTTTGTTCAAGTGCCATAATAAATTAGAGCTTTGATTTTTCTTCAGTTCTAAAAATATTGCATTAGATTCTTTCAAATGATTGTTATTAATTGATCGTTCTATTATTGTTGGTTTAAAAAAACCTTTAACTCATACTTAAAATCATGTATATCCTCATGATTAGGAAACCAGTTACCAACTTTTCGAATCCATCTTTCTTCTTCCATTTTCCAGTGCTTATACATAGCAGGAGTGACTCTATAATAATTATTTTGCTTTTTTAAATTTTCTCCTAAAGACATATTTGATTCAGAAGGAACTAATCTATTTGAAACCCCCCTTGATACTGGTTTCTTGATTATTTCTTCAGTATTTGGTGAGTCGATATTTGAGTCAATGTCATCACCAAACGGATCATCTTCATAAGATCCAGTTATGCTTACCCATCTTAGTTTTTTATCATCATAAACCATATTACCAACAGACTGTGGTATGTCATTTGATTTATTAATTAATTGAGGCTTCAAACGATTAACTGATTCAAATCTAATTAAGTCTTCTTCATTACCACACCATTTTTTCAATATTGGATCATAAAATATCTCTCCATATAAGTGACCAGGCATAACTTTTTTAACTTTTGGTCTACCTAATGCTCTTATTAACTTTATCTTACCTTCCTTTATCAGCTTTGTGGTTTGAGAATCTTGGGGTGTTAAATATATTAGATTATGTTTACTTTCATTAGCGTAGTAAGATCTGGATTTTCTTGAACAACTTTTTGATGGCGTTTCAGCAAACTTTGATAAATCAAATTTTTGACTTTTCCTTTTCAATCTTTTATAATCTGATAATGTAATTGTAAGATCAAAATCATCTGCGTCGTCTAACTCCTTACCTGTGAACACTGGATAATTTAGATCTTTTAAAGTGGCAACAGTTGAATAGTTTCTATGCATTGGGGTATCATATTTTTTCTTCATATCCATATTTGATGAATATCTTTTTACTTTATTAGGTGAACCATTTAAATTTGTGCCTATTTTCATAAGAGGCATTGATTGCTTCCTTCCAATTGATTTTAAAGGTGAATTATTGCTTTTAAATCTGTTTAATTTCGTCGGATCTAGATTTCCTGTAGATTGCAAATCAAATCCATTACTGAAGTCACTAGTATCCCGTTTTGCATCTGAAAATTCATCCTCCGAATACTGTAAATTTATTCTTTGCAAATTATTTACAGATTTAATATTTTTAGCAGTTCGATAATTTTGTAATTTTTTACGTTCTTGCTCAGCTATTTTCTTGGCTTCCAACCTTTTACGCTGGAAATTTTCAACTAAATTGATATTGTTTTGAAAATCATCGAAGTCTTCTGCATAATCACTATTTTCGGTATCATTCTCAGAATACGAACTTATAGATGATGGATTCCTCGACGAAAACGATGATGCTGATCCTTCATTCCGTTTAAATTCAGTGATTGTAAGCATATCATTAGACATTGGTGTTTTCATTGCTGATTTTAATTTACTTTTAGATAATCCAGTATTTGAATCATCATATACATTTTGGTTTATATTCTTATTCTGATTTGCTAGTTTAATTCTAACATTCTCATCAAAATCCAACTGTCCATAGCCATTTTTATTATCACTATTTCCAAAATCAAAATCTGCATCATTATCTGTATCTTCATATGCGCTTTCAGCATATTTTTGCAACAATTTTTGTTTTGAAAGTAATTTAATGTTCTCTTTAGTTAAAGTTTGTTGTTCATCATGTTCGTGGACAGTTGATAGCTCACCGCTATTCAACTTTAGGTTTAAAAAATCTCTTTCCATGCCAACGGGATATTGCGATGTCAGCGGTTTATTGTCTAAATTAAGTAAAGAAACAAATACAATTACTAAAATTAAAAATCAAAATCATCAATTCATGTTCTCAAAATGGAAATAAAGAATGGCCCGAAATTTACTCACAGCGTAAATTACAGAACGTGTAGGTGTTGTTTTTCACTTACTATAATTAAAAATGCACGCAAATTAGATATAAAAATCTACTTATTGTCCTTGATACCAATCCCTAAATTCATGGACATTGCTGACCTTCATGATATATTTATTTTTCTTTTGACCAAATAAAACTGAAGGTTCAACCATACGATAACCCTGTAATAATTTTTCATAAATTGCATTTTCTTCCCCAACTTCCCCAGCGTTTGCCAACCAACCCTTTTTTTTTAATATCGGGTTCATCTTGATTGGCTTTAAACCTTTCTCAAAGATTAAAACATGTAATAAATAGTGTACCCATAATAAATTAAATATTGGATAACATTTTGCCCATTCTTTTGTATCAGTGACTAAGTTTGAGTTAAAACTCATTTCTGTACTAATTGTATTTAAACTCATTGTCGATGATGAATTTGGAATATTTGATGATACTTTAGAAACATATTTCCTCATTAATTTGTAAATTGCTTGCCTATATTCTCCACTACCTTTAAAAAACTCAGCATCATACAAATTTCTATACATCAATTGACCACTTACGACACCACGAGCCAAAGCGTGATCAATAATTGTAACATCAATACAGTCTTCGTCTTCTGCATAATTTGAAACTAGATCATCTGAATCATCCGAACTGTTCATAAAACGATGATTAATTAAAAGATTTTCAATATTCAAATCTCTATGTTCATAATTTTCTAGCTCTCCTAAACAAATTGAATCCAAAACTTGACTAAATATAGTTGAAGCATCTTTCCAGTTTTCTAATTTATAATCTTTTAATGTAATTCCAGAATAATTTAACCTCATAATTAAATATAATTGGTTTGGGTTATTGATTACTTCATCTTTTTTATCCATCATTTCTAATAATGAATTTGGTATTGGACCTTTAACAACTTTGGCAGAATTTATTTTAACAAAACCTTTTTTATTACTCATTAGCATTGTTAAAGTTAATTCTTGAATTATCTGAGTTATAGAATTAGAATCCAAATCCACTGGTAAAACTTTCCAGACTCCTGAAGGTTTTAAATCAACATCACTTTCCAAACTTGAACACGAAAACTCCATAAACAAATAGTTTTTTGAACTTTTTATGTTCAATTTTGTTAAATGCTTCCTTATGTTGGAAGATTGAAACTTATTTAAATAACTATTAAATGAAACGGCCCTTGATTGGCTACATAATTTTAGTAATAATGAATAATGAATTTGGTTTACATCAACTGATTTAATATTTGAACCACCATTATCCATTATATTCTCACTTCTAATTGATTCATTATTTGAAACAAAAGAAGAAATTGAAACAATCGATGAAGAATTTCTTAATTTATTTCTGATTTTATTTTTTGTGTGTGGCTGCATAATTGGTAATGATATGTTATTTTTATAGTCTGATTTATTATCGACTGAGGAATATCTATTACTCTTTAAAAAGGACTTGATATTTTCTAATGACATTTTTCTACCACCATTAATTAAACTTTTCCTTTTCTCAGAATTGACAGTTCCTATAGCAATATCTTTTTCTTTATTATCAGTTTTCAGTGATGATGTGATAGATTTCATTGAAAGTGAATTTCTTAAGCTTTTAAAAGACGTTGATTTTGAAACTGATTTTCTTTGATTTTTATTGACATTATTTTGATGGACATCTAGTTTTTTTTGCTCATTTTGCAATGAAAAGTTGTCATTTTCGATGTTTGGATTCTTAGCAACATGCTTAGAGTTCAAATTTGAATCCTGGAGTTTTGGACCTCCAACATTTAAGTGTTCAAAATCGTCAGTAATCACCTTTGTGTTATAATCGTTAATACTTGACGATATGGAATTGAATGTGTCAATTGACTGCCTTTTACTACTATCCGACTTACAGTTATTTGAAGAATTATAAGAGCGAAATGATTTTCTATGTTGATTTGATGATGATTTAGTTGAAGTTGACTTAATCGAATTTACTAACGAGTAACGATTAGTAGAGTTCGATAATGAGTGACGATTACTAGAATTCGATAACGAATGGTGGTTTTCATTATTTGAAAATGAGTGACGATTTGTTGTATTTAGTGTGGAGTTATTTAAGAGATTTTGATTTGCAGGTTTTAAAGGTGATAAACTATCTTTATTCCGATCTCTTGACACGTTATTCTTGCTGCCATTATTAGATTTAGGTGATCTATCGGAGGAATAAATGAACTTATTCTCTTTATCAAAATACGATTGCATAGTCAGCCTTGTAGCTGGCTTTCTGTTAGTACTATGTGAAGAGTGGATCTGAAATCCTGGATTGTTTGTATTACTGCTATTGTTCAAATCTGCTGATGCATTTATATCACAAATATTATTTGAAAGTATGTTTTTTTGAGATTGAACATTGTGACTATTATTGTTTTCCAATATACCAGAAAGTGAAAGAGCCGCAGAAGAAGGTGAAAGTCTAGAGGACATTTTAATACACAATAACCTTGCAAAAAGAGACGAGTCAAAAAGAAAGAATGTAAACAAACATGGAACTAATAGAAGAAAAGATTAATCTAAACAAAGGTGAGAAAAAAAATAAACAAACAAAAATGGAAAATGGAAAAATGGAAAAAACCGAAATCAAAACAAGCAACTTTGGAATTTCCCAATTGAGCAAAATTTTGGAACGGATGATATAACAAACAAACAAAAAAAACTATTAGAATTTAGTATGATACATGTACAAAGAAGAAAAAAAGAATAGGGTAGAGATTATATACTCTTTTTTTTTGGATCCACTTGTGCTGGGGCTGTACACAATGAAATATAGTCCTTAATATCATTGTAGAAATTGTAAAAAGTATTTAGAACTGTTTCAATTGCCATACACCAGAAAAATGAGCTAATAGTATTTTTCTTGCCCCAAGGCATACATAATATCCAAGAAAAAGGAAATGGAACGGCAAATATTTCCATCGGTATGGATTTATCATTAAGTAATGTAATCACAGGTGTTCTTGAATACCAAAAGCTGATGAAATAAGTGGGTGCTTTTTGAACAAACATTATAACAGATTTGATTGTACCTGAATGGGCGGCCTTATTTGAACTAATTTGCTTTGATAGTTCGGTTATTTGATCATTTAACTTATCTAGCTTTCTATTAAGTTTAGTCCATTTAGCATAATTATCTTGAGCAGAAAGTTTGTTTCTCTCTAATTCAATCTCACGACGCTCTTTGCTCAAAGATTCTAACTTTTTCAGTGATTCCTTATCCTTTGTAATAAATCTAGCTATCCAATCAGCAGTTTTGGATCGATCAACAAAATGTGTAAGTAAATAAGCAACCACAGAAACAGATGTGACAATAGCAAGTAATTGCTGCACTTCGAGGCCGTAAATTGGTAACATTCTAAGTATTTTGCCAAAAAAAAACTGTTGCCAAACGTACAATTGTGTAATCCTAGAATATCAACTTTGATGAAAACGAGACACAAACCGACAAAGTTAAAATGTTTGAGTCGATCGTCGCGCTTTTTTTGTTTTAGCAATTTCATTTTCGTTTCCAATCGACGATAAAAATTTGTCCTTTAATGCTGATACGAAGCAATTATTGGTAATACCATATTCTGAAACCAACATTAACAGATTAAATCATGGCCAATTATAATGATATGGATGACTCCAGCGAAGATGTTGATTCTTGGATATCTCAATTCTGCAGCATCTTTGGTCACAACTATTTCGTAGAAGTGGCACCTGAATTTATTGAAGATGATTTTAATTTAACTGGTTTAAGTTCAATTGTGCCTTACTATAAACAAGCCTTAGATGTTATTCTTGATTTGGAACCAGAAACTCCTATTCAACCTAATGATTTGCCTATAATCGAACATGCCGCAGAGTTATTATATGGCTTAATTCATTCAAGATTTATAATTACAAAGCAAGGACTACATTTAATGGCAGAAAAATTTGATGATAATTGCTTTGGTTCATGCCCAAGGTACTATTGTGATAGAATGCGTTTAATCCCGATTGGAAGGTTTGATTCTCCGGGTATTGAAACTGTTAGATTATACTGTCCAAATTGTAATGATATTTATTTACCAAGTTCCTCAAGGTATCTTAATATCGATGGTGCATTTTTTGGAACAAGTTTCCCTGGTTTATTTATGAAAATGTTCCCTGATATTAAGAATCAAACAAATAAATGTCCGAAAAACCAATTTCAACTAAAATTATTTGGTTTCCGTGTAAATTCATCAGCTCCTTGTGGCCCAAGAATGAAATGGTTACGGGCGTGGCCAAATGACGAAGAGTCACTAAGAGAATATGATGCATGCGAGTTTGAAATACCTAATATAGGAGATGACAAAATAAGTGAGGTTAATAGTAATGAAGATAATAATATTGATACTGATCGAATGGATGAATCAAATCATGAAAAAATAGAAACTGAAAATAGTCGGAAAAACAGTAATAACAATCAAAGTGCTGGCGAAAGTATGATGAGCATTATTTAAAATCTGGTTTTGTCTTTTTTTATTTAACTATTAACTTCTTATAGAAATATGTGTAATCCTTTCCTTTGTATTGAAAATTTTAAGAATATCTAATTTTAAATCATTTATTACATTATACAGATTTTACACGATATTAATTTATAAAATGAATTAGAACAAAATGTAATAATAAACTTGCAAAAATATATTCACCAAATGCTCTTTCAGGTAATAAACCATTAAATAACTTTGAGTTCGATTCAGATGATTGTAATCTTAATGAAACTGTAAGCACGAATTGCCCAACAGTTGCACTAAATCCTGACAAAAACGCATTAAATGGGAATGAACCACCTATAATACAAAATCCAAACTGAACAATTCCAACACATACTAAAAATGCAAGAAATATATCAATAAGTCTTAATTTTTGATTATCTGCTAAATCTTTCTTATATTGTATTAATGCTGTATTAAAAGATTTCTTTATTTCTTCAAAAAAGGAAATTGTTGGGGTAAGTGTAGTTGTTGCAGATTTGGTTGTTGGTTTTGATTCCGTGGTGTGATTTATCTTCTTAGTCTCTTTCTTGGCCATTGTTTGTGTGTTCGGATGAAAATAAAAGCTCCATTTTTTCTAACTGAAACGTGTAGATTTACAAAATTGAAAATTGGAAATTCATGTTGACTACGCACTGTACGAGAGAAAAGAAACATTCGTTAATCTAAAATTGTTGTCTTTTATTTATTCTTTAAATTACTATAGCTCTTTATAATCAAATCGATACGTAATTATATGGTTGAGATTATGTCTACGTTGAATAAAGATACCAATAATGATGAAGAATCAAATGTGATTAGGATATCAAATACACCACAATTTAAGGTTGTACCACCAATGAATTTTTGTCCTGTTGAACGAGATTTATATAGATCAGGACAACCATCAACAATAAATCATTCATTTTTAAAACAATTAAATATTAAATCAATTATTTGGTTGGCAATAGAAGATCCGCAAGATAGCTTTTTAAAGTTTATTGAAGAATATGATATAAATTTTTTTTATAATTTAGGTTATGATTCAATTGGGTCCAATTCTTGGGACGGATTAAGTGAAACGAGTATAAAACAAGCATTAGAAATTATATCAGATAAACGTAATCATCCATTATTAGTATGTTGTGGTATGGGTAGACATAGAACGGGTACCGTTATTGGATGTTTAAGAAAATTACAAGGTTGGAATTTAGCAAGTGTAAGTGAGGAATATAGAAGATTTACTGGTGTTAAAGGTGGTAGAATTTTAGTTGAACTATTAATTGAAGCTTTTGATGTTAATACAATTGAAATAAATCCACAAATTGCACCTGAGTGGTTACTTCGATAGTAATTCTTATATATAATATAAAAGCTTATTTATATACATGATCGATAAAATTTGTTCCTCAATCTTTTTGATCGTTTTGTCTCTTTTCAAACCGTTCTTGGGCTAGCTTTACAGCCATTTGAGAATTTCTTCTAGCATTATTACATTGTTCCCAACCAAATATGCTACCTAAAAGTAAACCACCAAATCCCCAATTAATTGCTTTACGGAAATTCTTATGGTAAAAGAATAAAACTGATGAAAATACGAAAAAGCAAGTAAATCCCGATAATCCAGCTTCACGAAAACATGGAATTTGTACAAGGTTTGACATATAAAAGTGTTCAAATCTTAAAGTACTCATGAAGCTTTTAATTTCTTTAGATATTGAATACTCTTCTTGTTGCGTTAGTTGTTGCTGGGACTTTGGCATTTGTTGTTCATTGGTATATTTTGCTGCAACATCCTCCAGAAAGATAGGTTGTTGAGATTCTTTAATAGGTGTCGTGATTACCGACTCTTGTGGTTGTTTTGTAGACCCTCCAAATGGCCACCAGCCCATATTTTATGTTGTTAGCTAAATACTACACCACTATAAATGAAATCTTCTCTTCAAAGAAATTTGGAATTTCAACCTTTTTTCAGATTCATATTGTGAAAATAGAAAGTGACTGCGAATCGAGAAATTGGTGGGACCTTTGAGGGAAAGCAAACCATGGGCAATGTTCGGGTGGGATTATTGGGGTATTCTTTGATATCTTGGTTGAAATACAATAAGTTACTAACACGGTTGGCAATACATGGTGGAAGTACATATAACGTACAAAATATCTAACACCTTTGTTGGTTTTTGGTTGCTTCTTTATTCCGTCGGCCAGAACAATTCTCCGAATTCGCTGTGTTTTTTTTCTGATAACTCTGTTTTGATCAGTGATACTTAGACAGTTTTCTTTTTGATGAGGTTACTGCTTCAATCTGTTTTGCCTCCACAAAGACAAACCAATAGCTTTTTAGTATGGCTTCTTCTGATAATTCTGAAAACTCTGAAAACTCTGCCAACACTTCAACTCCTTCATTCAATATCATGGCTCCACAACCACAGCATTCTCTCGACATACGAAGGCAATCAATTGCTAAACTCTCATCTCCTTTACATAATACTCCTGCTTCTATTTCTCAATTAAGCGCAGTCTACAGAGATAGGCATTCTTCAACTTCAACAATGGGAGATATGCCACCTATCAGTAATAATAATAATAGTAATACGACTGGTAATGGTATTTTTTATAATAACCCAATTAATGCATTCTCGAATACTCCAAATTCAAGGAAGCTATTTCTGTCATCAAGCATAAATGCAAATCAAAACCCAATTATTAGATCCTCATCTCCTGCAATTGAGTCTGATGATGATGCTACTTCTGAAACTGCGTCTCATTCATATGGTTCATTTATTGATGATCCAACAATTCTGAAAAATGTTTCAAAGCATTTACCAACAGATCCTGAAAATGCCTTAAAGTTACCTTCGGGTGATATAACCAGAGAATTATATCAAATCAGTAATAGTCCTTCAAATTTAAGAAGATCTAAATCAATGTCTGGTAATGAATTTTTAGATGAAAGAAGAGGCTCAATGGCATCACAGCTAAGGTTACCGGGTGGGTTCAGAAGAGATTTTATTCAAATGAAGAAACAAAAATTTGGTTATACATTAAATCAGCCAACTTTTGTAACTAAAAATTTTTTGGAATTCTTAACAATATATGGACATTTTGCTGGTGAAGATTTAGAAGATGAAGACTTCCTTGCGTGTGATATTGATACAAATTTTAATGATAACAAAATTGACGAAGAAGCTCCACTGGTTCAAAATCATAGACCTACACAAAGTCAAAAAACAGAAGCTACGCATAAAACTTCTTCCATAAAGGCATTTTTCTTACTCATTAAAGCGTTTATTGGTACGGGTGTTTTATTTTTGCCAAAAGCGTTTAGTAATGGGGGTTTACTTTTATCAATTGGTTTATTATTCTTTTTTGGTATTTTATCCTATTATTGTTATATTGTTTTAGCAAAATCAACCATTGTAACTGGTGTTACGTCATTTACTGAGTTGGGCAATAAAACATTTGGTAGACCATTAAAAATGCTAATTTTGGTTTCAATCATTATTACACAAATTGGTTTTGTTGCCGCTTATACAATTTTTACTGCTGAAAATTTAAGAGCTTTTGTTAAGAATACATTGAGCTTAGAATATCCATTATATTATTATGTTATCTTCGAAACTGTTTGTTTTGCCCCAATGTCATTAATAAGAAATATTACCAAATTATCCTTAGCGGCATTATTAGCAAATGTTTTCATTTTAACTGGTATAATGACAATAATCTTTTACACTTCCAAAGATTTAATTAATTTTGGACCTTCCGAAATTAAGTACTTTAATAAAGATAATTGGACTTTATTTATTGGTGTTGCAATTTTTGCATTTGAAGGTATTGGATTAGTTATTCCAATTCAACAATCAATGCGTAAACCTGAAGATTTTCCAAAAGTCCTATTGGGTGTTATAACAGTCTGTTGTTGTCTTTTTATTGGAGTAGGTTGGTTATGTTACATAACTTACGGTGAAAACGTTCAAACAGTTGTCATATTAAATTTGCCACAAAATTCGATTCCGGTCATTTTAATTCAATTCTTTTATGCATTGGCAATTATGTTATCAGTTCCATTGCAATTATTACCTGCAATCAGGTTAATGGAACAAAGAATTTTTAAACGTAGTCCAAGTGGCAAAGTTAATATCAAAACAAAATGGTTGAAAAATATTTTTAGAATCTTTATTACATTAGTTACATCAGCATTAGCATATCTGGGATCATCTAACTTAGATTTATTTGTTTCGTTTATTGGCTGTGTTGCTTGTATTCCTTTGGTTTACATGTATCCACCCCTAATTCACATGAAGAGTGTTGCAAAAACTCCAATTGCAAAGGGATTGGATGCATTTCTTGTAGTTTTAGGTGCAGGAGCTATGATTTATTCTACAATTCAGTTACTGAAATAATTCAACTCCTATATACAATACCTCTTCTATATATTCTACATACAAAATAAATACTCCTTTACTAAAATGAAAGGAAGACATAGTACAAAACCATTAAAAAGACGATAGTCGCAACCTTTTTCCTGTTTTGTTCGATTTTTTGTTTGATGAAATTAACTTGTCTTTTGAATGAAGATATTGTTGATGAATGCTAAAGATACTCTAAAATAATAACTAACAATGGCTAGATCTTTTTACGCAGACGAAGACGAAGAATATAGTACACCAGGACTTCCAACAGTTACGCATGTTGAAAACACAAATGATAAAACCAAATCAATTCCTTCTGATTCACAGGTTACTATTAATAAATTTGGAAATCTAATAACAACAGCTCCAGGTTTGCAAAGATTTTCTACAAATATCAGAGAAACAACGACAAGATATTACGATGTATTTAATGAAAAATATGAATATTATACCGGTACAGCAAAATCACACTTTACAATGACAATTGATAGAATATCCGATTTCAAAGGTAAAGATGAAGAGTTCTTGCCAAATTTTTGTACAGTTTTGACCTCAACGTTGGTTGGTACAATTGCTTCTAGAAATCATTCATTTCCAATAAGGTTTTTAGCTCCTGTTTTATTTGGTTCAATTGCTTTAAAATATTCATTACCCCAAACTTATGAGAATGTTTCAAATGGCTTTTCAAATGTTGGATTAAAAATTGAAAACAAGTATTTTCCTGAATTAAAAGACACTAGAGAACAAAGTTGTAAACACAGTAAAGATTTTTTTAAAAATATTGAAACGTTACAAAACAATTTATGGGATGGATTGGTTGAAAATGTTGGTTATGTTAGAAAATCTATTTGTGCATCCATTACTTCATTAAAAAAGGATTAATTGATAAATGGTACTTAATTTTTTTCTGATGTTATTTACTTATTTATTTACTCATTTATTTATTAATTTATTTCATTTATTTATTTCATTTTATAGTAGTTTCCGTAGTTTACTTCTTGTTTTTATAAAATTCTAAACTTATCTTACAAAATATTATACATATTAAATTATATTATCTAATTTATTCTAAAAATTGAGCTGAGATCAACATATCTTCTACCATTAACTTCAAGGTATTTATTGACAACATTTTGGTAAATTAAAAATTGTTTACGATTTTGTTCTGCTAATGCATCAATTTCACCTTGGTTATAAGTTAATTTAACTGATTCATCAATTTTTAACTCTTTTAATTTTCTACTTTTAGCTTTATCAACATCAAATAAACTTTGTAAGTATAACAATTGATTATATATCATTTTACTTGAATATTCAATTTTCATAACACCTTTACATTCGTGAGCAGAACCGTTTGCACCAATACATCTTTTACCATAAACACTAACTTGTCTTGTATGAATACCACAATCATCACATGATAGCCAACATTCGTAATACTTATTTAATTCATTTCTGATAAATAATTCTATTTGTGATGAAACTAATAATGGATGCAGGCTAGTTTCACATGATCTACATCTAATACCTTGAAATGTAATTTGATACTTATTGCTTGGTTGAATACCACCAAATATAAATTTATCTGAACATGAAACGCATTGTAGTTTCAAATCTTTCAGATCTCTAAATCTTTCACTATCTGAAATTGTTGACTCTAAAGGTTGTAATTCATTTTGTTGAACAATATCTCTTGCCTTTGCTTCATATCTTTGTGATTCTAAGCCAAGCGAATCAGCCAACCTCACAACATCATAACCTTCAACTCTTGTTAATAATCTATCCAATGGATTAAATAATTGTTTCTCTGAGTAATATCTAATATCGGGCGTATAATCTTTATTTAGAACTTCAACTAATGCTCTAGCTCTTTTTGCAACTGATGATGCGCTTTGATCGACTGGTTTATCTTTGTCATCATCAGTCATTTCATCCTCTCCATTTGTGATAACAAAAGTAATAACACTACCAGCTTTGATTATTTTACCCTGATTTACTAATCTTAGTGCAACTTGAACTGATGGCATACTTTCACCACCAGGGTATTTTGTTGGATCTTTTGATAATTTCGTATTAATACGTAATTTGACCATTGGAATTCTATTCTCTTTTAATTCAATCCTAACATCATCAAGTTTCTTGTAAATTTCATTTAATGCTTCTTGTGGATCAGAGTTATTTAAAATTTGATTCAAAACAAAAACCGATAATTCTTTTGACAATGGACAATATTCACGTCTTCTCATATCTAGACCTTTAACTTCCAGTGATGTAATTTCTTTACCATCTTTATCAATGGATGCATTTAGAGCGGCATATTTCTTCTTTGAATGAAGTAATAGTCTTTTGAAAACATTATCAATATCAATTTCTAATAACCTATATCTTTCATTGACTTTTTCCTTGAACCCATTACCAATTTTGATGGCTTCTTCAAAACTATCACATCTCGTATCAATCATAACAGAATCTGTATCACCGTAAACAACTGTCAATCCTAAACTTTCAGCTAACTGTCTTGTATCCATTAAAATTTCTCTTCCCTTATTGGTAACTAGCATTGCTAAAGGCTTTGCATAAAATCTTGAATTAACATAACCTAAACAACCATACATCGAATTTGCAGTGACCTTCAATGCCAATTGTTTGATATCTAACTGTGCTTTCTCAATGGGAGTCAATTTTGGATCTTTCATTAATGACTTCACTTCTTTACGTCTATTAACTAACTGTTGCAATAATTTTGGCAAAACACCCATATCACATTTGTTTGGAGTTTTAGGTAGCTCATTTTCATTTAGATTACTTCTTTCAATTGTTGTAAAACAGATATTAAATTCTTGAATGATCGATGGATATAGAGAATTAAAATCCATAACTAAAATGTAATTTTTATGCAATCCTTTTTCAGGTTCAAAAACTAAACCACCTTGATATTTTGATTTTTTATTATTACTAACTGTATTATTTTCATCATTATCATCATTGACTTCATCATGAGTATTACTTCTATGCTCTTGCTTTTGTTGTTGTTGTAATTGTCTTTGAGCTCTGGTTTCTCTATCCGGAACAATATAACCTTTTCTTTCAAATTCATGAAGCAAAATATATTCATTTCTACCAGCTCTCGTACCACCCAATGTGTGGGCCCACGAATTACCAGCTAAATTTGTTAGTTGTTTTGAAATCGATAATATCTGCATATCAAACGCAGTTTTTGCAATAATTCTAACAGATTGAACATTTTCATTGATTGCAGCTAATAGTTTGTTCGCATCTTCAGCAATTAATGGGTTTGCCAAATTAACATCCATTGGTGAATACTTTTCACGACATACAACTTCATACATTTCAGATAACTCCCAATTTTGACATTTAGGTGTTAAACTTTGACCCATTTCATTTGAAATATCACATAATAATCTACCAGCTAACATATCTCTAATTAGGAATAAATTATAACGACCATTAGATCTATTAAACTTTTCGGGGAATACTTTCTTGGACCTACGACCCATATTTGACCACTGACTAATACCTAAGTCCTTCATTCTATGCAATAAAATATCTAATGAAACACTTTCAAGTTTATGACCAATAAAAACATCAGGATCAAATCTTTTAATTAAACCAACGAGACAATTTAGCAAAGTTTTTTCACTATTTAATGTACGTAATTGAATATTTCTCTTTTCAGCCAAACCATTCAAACCTATGGGTAAGCTTGCTGTACCACCGACAGGCCTGACTAAAGTAATCTGTTCGGTTGGTTGTAAATCTGATGGAATGGGAACATCCTGTGGTAAATCTTTATACAAAGCTAAAGAAACTGAACCAACTTCTTGTCTTGACGTTTTCGGATTCAAATAAGATTGAACATTAATTGATAAAGTATTCAATGGTGGTGGTGGATCTTTGGTGTATAAATTCGGTGAAATATCAACTGGTGATGAAACAGATAATTCAATATTACAATGTGAAACATTTTGTAATGATTTAAAATCACATCCTGTAATTGTAAGCCAGCATGGACCCATTATTTGTCTTTGCAGAACGAAAGATTCAAAAATTGAAGTATTTGTACCAAAAATTGCAGAAAACGTTTCCCCTTTCAAAGTTGATGGAACTATAATACCTTTACTCTTTGGCGTATTATATGGTAATAAAACTTTAAGATATTCTGCTTTTTTGGGAATTTCATAGTGTTCAAAAGCATATTTCATTTCTTCGGACTTTGCCTTAATTGAATCTAATCCATATTTGTCCATTAATAGAGGAACAATTTCATCATAAACATCCATTGGAGTAATCGGTTCATTATATTTTACTTTAACTTGTTCTTCATCGACATCCTCATTCTCTTCTTCTTCTTCTTCTTCCTCATCTGCCAATCTCGTTTTCCTAGGTAAGAAATAAAGTGATTTACATAAACCATTAACATGAACAATACCAGAAACCATTCTACCATCTTTTGATTTGATTTTACCAAATAAATAAAGAGATGATTCTAACTCAAAATAATCTAACCAATACATTTGAATACCTTCATCTCCGTCTTCATCTTTCATAACAACATCATCTCCTTCCAATTTTTCAAAAGTGATATTTGATATATTAGACATGTTAGAAATGTTTGATGTATTTGATGCTTTTGAAGGTGATGATCCAAAGTCTATGTGTTTAACATTTTTTAAAGGTGATGAATCAATCGTTTTTTTTGTCACTTTTTTAGAACTTAGACTAATTGAACGATTAACATTAACAATATTTTTATTCTTTCTATTTGAAATAATCACATCCTCATCATCGTCATCATCTTCATCTTCACTTTCATTTTCATTGTTGCTATTACTTGTACTTAACGCAGTAGCAGGTATTGACTCTTGCTTAACAACCAATGAATCATCAGGTTCATTATTTGATATATCCATTGAAACATTGTTCAGCTCATCTAAAAGATTCAAACTTTTTGGATTTGCATCATTATGATTGTTCAGTGGGGAAGAAGGTGGATCGACATTAATCATGGAATCGCCAATATATTGCTGTGCTGTGAAAAAGGTAGTTGAATCATCTTTCATAAGTGAAGAATTTTTTTGTCTTTTTGCATTGGGTGAAATAAAATCATCTGATTTAATATTTACTGAAGTCGTTGGCAATAAGACTGTCTTTCTGGATGATGGTGTTGAAGTATTGAAATGATGTTCAGAAGAAGATTTTAGGGAAGAAAATGGATTTTTACGTTTATTTAAATTATCAGTTGGTTTCGTTTTCATCGAGCTTGTAGCTTTTGCTGTTAAATCAGACAAAATGTCTTTTAAGATACCTGAATCATTTGTATTTTTTTTCTTCATCTTTTGCTTTTGATCTAAACTTAGCGTTTTTTGCTTAAAAAATGAATCAATTGCCTTACTTTCAAGTTTTGATGAGTCCTTGAACATTTTCACTTTCTTTAACTTTTTTGGATCGTTATTAGTATCTTGATCCATGTTCTCGTCATCATCAAATGCCTGATAATTAGGTCTAGTATCCCAATCATCAACACCATTTTCAGCATAACCTTCACCGTTATCATCAACAATGAAATCATCATTCAACACACGGTCTCTTTTATGTTTCCTATACTGATTCTCATCAACTTCATCATAAATGTTGATATCTTCATCATTATCAGAGTTAAATTCATCAATTTTAGACCCACTCCTTGCTGCTCTAAGTCTTGCTAGCTTGTCAATTTTAGCCATAACTTGGTACCTTTATGTTGTAAAATTTTAAACGTTTAAGATGAAAAATTGCAGTTTATTCCTATTCATTACCAGGTTTACAAAAAAGCACACGCGTTTAATAAAGTTGCACGCGTCGAATTCAAAAATCGTCGATCGACCTATAATTCATTTCTTGTCATTTTAAATTGATTAACATTTAGGTTCAACAAGGGAATTATTCTAGTCTCATGATTTGTACATATAACTATGTCCTTTGCTGCATTATCTGAACAGACAAACAATGGTTTTACCGATGATGTTGAAGTTGGAAATCAAAATGGCGTATCTTCCACTCTGAACCATATTTCTTTAACAATGGGACAAGTAACGACATATATTACAAATATCAACAGAGCATTAGAACAATTGGGTACAGAATATGACACACCTGAAGTAAGAACATCAACATGCACTTGTATTAATAATTGTCAAAAATTATTTGATGATTTAATGAATGATTTAAATCATTTGGATGGCCTAGTTATGGATGCAACTGATAAAACTTCAAAGGACATTATAAAAGCAAAATTTTCTAAAGATATTTTAAGATCACAAATTTCAAATGTTTATAATAATTACCAACCTCTTGTAAGAAGCTATAACGATAGGATAAATAGTGCAATAGTTAAGGGAAATTACGAAAAGCAGTTATTAGGAAGAAATAAAAAGGCTCAACAAAAACAACATGATTTATTATCAAGTAGTGATAAGACACCATTGTTATCAGATAATTCAGAAGCGCAAATACAAACACAGATTCAAATACAGGATCCTATTCAACAACAAGAAATTGCAGAATCTACATTACAGTACCATACCGACTTGATTCAACAAAGAGATGAAGCAATTACATCTATTTCACAAGGTGTTCAAGATATAAATAAGATCTTTAAAGATTTAGATGAACTGGTCAACCAACAGGGTGGGCAAATTGACTCAATTGAAAATAATATGATTAATTATGCAAATAATAATCAACTTGCAAGCCATGAGCTTGTAAAAGCTAACAATTATCAAAGAAAGAAAGGTAAATGGACTTGTATATTACTTGTTATATTGGTTATTTTTCTTGTAATATGTTTAGCATTGATTAGCTAGAGATGGAAATAGTTACTTATTTTTTGCTTTCGTTAATAGAATTAATTATATGAGTAAGAAGTGGGGATATATTTCACAATCTACTAAAAATAAACATATGCAATACTCATATCTACGCATAATACTGAATCTTAGTGATACATTAATTTAGGTATAAATAGAAATAAGTGTATATATAGATATGTCAATTGACAATACAAACTATTTAATCTAAAATACTTATGCACAAATGAATTTTTTATTTGTTTTTTTTTTTTCTTCTGTGTGATTACTATTGATTTATTTTATCCACCTTTTTCAGTTTGTTCTATTTTTTCCCATGACTTTTCTACTAATTTTTTTATATATTCAAATTGGGTTTCTTCAGAATTACTATCATCACCATTAATAACTTTAACATCTGAAACTTTATAAGGTTTTATAATTTTAATTGCAGAATCTTGGAAGTTTATATTACCTGCGTTATCGACAGAGATAGTATCAATTGGTAAAATATTACCTAAATATTTCAATAATTTTTTACCATCATTTGAAACATTTTTACCATTTGACATTCTAAGTAATTTAAATTCGATTTCTTGTCTTTTGATATCTCTACTACCTTTACGAATATTACTACCCAAAGATTCAGGCGGTATGTAACTTGGAGCATTCAATCTACTTGCAAACTTCTCGTTGATTGTAATTTTAGCACGGGGCTTGTCTTTATCCAAAGCTTGTATAGATTTAACAAAAAATGCACTAATTGCGGTAAAAGTGGTATTCTTTGTATAGTTCGGATTAGACGCTGGTATTGTTGAAGATAACGATGATGTTTGAGAACTTGTTTCTGAAGCACATGTTAAAGTTAATAACAAATGAGGTGAATAACTATGGACCCTGCCGATGATTTCTTCACCATCATTGGTCACTACTTTGACTCTGTAAGAGAATAAAAGATGAGATCGGTAGACGTTAGTATGAGTTGTAGGAAGTTGAAAAAAAAAGCTGTAGGCCTTTTTAGATAGGCTGAAAAGGAAACATACTTCAGTCCGACAATGTCGTCCAAGAGAACCATGATAGAAATGGAATCCTTGTTAAAGATTGGTTTTTGGTTGAAGTGGAATGGAATTCAAATTTCACGTTCACTCAAAGTGGAAAGAGCAAATTCATGTAGATATCCTCGATTTCGATTGAAATTTCTTTTGTTTTAGAGAGTTTGAGTGTGAGTGTGTGATTTTTAATGTTAATTGCGTAATATTAAAGGATTTATGACACAAAAGATAATCCAGCGTTGTACCAATTAATTCTCTCGTAATTTCATAGAAAATGAATATAATATGTAGATATATTCACATGTGTTTTTTCAGCTAAACTCTCAATAGCTATGATTCATTACGTAATATTACTACACATGCTACTCGTTAATGCGACTATCGTCCCTCTTAGATTGCACTTCCACCAATTTATATTTAATGTTGACAGAAGTATGATGCAAGTACTTTGTCTGTGTAATTGATTTGAAAGCAATTCTAGATAAGACTGTAAGCTACTCTAACAAATATTTTTTTGTTATAATAAAATCTAACAGTACTATTCTAAGAAGTAAAAAAAATAATTATAAGTAAATACAAAACAAAGACATGCATGAATGGATCTCTATGTAAACATAGTAGACCCCTTAGTTTATTAAATTTATTTTACATTGTTTATCTTTTAAACCATTTTATCCAAATAAACCGCTTGTCAATATTTGAACCACGAGTCCTGTAATCTGATTTTAATGTTAGGCTGATGATGTAGAACCATATTCATCTTTCCCATTAAAACAGCTGGCCAGAGTGGGTTAGCAGCATCCATTCGATTTACTAGCCAAATGCGCTACTGATCGGCCAAATAACTACGATTCTGGTAATAGTGAATGATTCGAGACACATAAAATAATTCAACATTTTAGAAACTAAGTATAACTTTTTTGTGATATTAAGAAGATGCTGAAATAATGAAAGGTAAATAAGGTAACTACAAGAACAGTGTGTACATGCATGGTGTGATTTCACTTTTGAATAAACATAGATAAGCAGTTAACGTGGGGTATAGAATAGACCAATTTCTCATCTTTTTTGCGTCGACCGGCGCGGTAGGGATCCCACCGTTTCCAACATGTTTTTTGCATATATTAAGTGGCAAGATGTGTTTGTAAAAGTCTGTTTAACTAAGCATATAAACGACTAATGACGTTTTTGGAACATCAGGTGGGAGATGTGTTGTTTGATCCACAGACACATGCTTTTTCCGATCAAATTGATGAACTAGATTTGGAAGGAGGTACTTTGGATCCTATTCTTAATGATAATAATGACAACGCAGATGAAGAGTACTTGGAGACTCTGATTGATAAAAATGAAATGATGGAAACTTCAGATGACCAGGATATTCTTGGTTCTCCTCATTCAAGCTTTTCATATGACGATACTCTGAGTGATCAGGAAATTGATGGTTTAACAAATTACAATATAATTCTAGAGTATCCTCAATTAACTTTTGAAAATGTCCAATTATTACCCTTTTTTGATGAATTAAATGACTGGTTTAGTTTTAAAGATCTAAAGAAACTAAAAACAATATCTAAAATATCTGAAAATATTTCAATTGATGATTTATCGACGATCAAACGATGCCTAGAGTTACTTTTACTCACTAATAAAAATGGTGAAAATAACGGCAAGATATTGCAATATTTATTACATCTATCGTACATTTCAATGGGTTCATTTGATAATGCTAAAGATCAATTTGGTATTAAAGAATCTATTTTTGAAAATGTATTAGAGATTCTTAAATGTTGTGGATTGGTAGATTTGGTTCTTGATATCATAACAACGAATTCGATGAAATTAACTGAACCTTCAAACTTAGAAGAATCAAAAGTTGATATGATCCAAATAAAAATACTATCCAATCAATTTTTTTATGCTTTGACTATTCTTTTCATTATATTGATATCATTCAATTCACAGGAATTAGATAATTATGATTCAAAGAAAAAATTATCTGATATCTTGAATGAGAAAAAAATATTAAAACATCTGTTAAAATCTATTGATAGATGGAAATGGATTTCAAATAATACTGAAAGCGATGATCCGATTTCAATTATTGAATCAATGAGCTCAAAACTTAATGATAATGAAAAAATTCAAATTATGATAACTACTCAGTTTAAAATTAGAAATGTTTTAAGCATTTTTAACAATTTAATTATTTTTCAATTCGGTGATTTACAGCATATTCAATCAACAAAAGATTTTTTAAAGTTTAAGTTTGAAAACAATGAAAAAAGTGATAGAAAGACAAATAGCAGCGGTAATCTTAATCAAAATAATCAAGATGATAATCAAGACAACTTATATTCAATCTCTTCATTAGATTATAATTATTATGTTAATGAACTACTGTTAAGATACCCGACGTATACGCCTCCTAAATTTGAAATGTCTGAAGTTTTAGAGATGATAATTAGTAATAGTGATGCCAATGGTAAAATTTCCAATTTAATTAACGTTGATTCTTTACTGATTAATCAACATCAACATTTAAAAAACAGAAGGGATAATTTTCATGGAATGGTGAATGAACCACCTGATATTCATATCGCCACCCCAATGCCATCACCAACTTTAACACCACAACATACAGGAAATACAAGAAACTGTTCAAATATTTCTGAGTTTGAGCATACATCAAATGAAATCAAAAAAAAACTGTATATCACACAATCAAATTTTCCAAACATATACCCTTCTTCAGGTAATATCCCCAAAAGTATTGAAGATGCAACTAACATTTTCTTTCATCACATTAAAGATAATTTCACTACAAAACAATTTTCATCTGTTTTTGAAGAATTTATAAATAAGGAGAATGGATATACTGAAGCAAATTCAAAAAGCAATTCAGCGGGTAATTATATATATACTGACTATGATATTAAAGAAAACCCAATGTTTGAAGATGAGATTAGAAGTTTACAGAATGTTGAAAATTTTTATAAAGAAGGTGTACCATATTTTAATTCATTGATCTCTATTACACTAAAATTATTAATTTCAAATATTATACCAACTCAGCAAAGTTCAGAAAATGGTAAAACGAGACAAAGAACAACATCAAAGGAAAATAATAGTAATAATAACAATAAACCTTATATTAGTTCAAAACTTACTACATTTGAGAAACAAAAATTAGAAATTAGTAAAATGAGGGAAACAATGTTAAAAAATTCAACATCAATTATTTTATTAATTCAAAAATGGTTTAAATTATCACACATTTTAAAATTTGAGTTTTTTACAACATTATTATTTGACCAAGATTTTTTAATTTTTTTATTCAGATATTTAGATAGTAATAAAATTCAAGCACATTCATCAAAAGATAATGATTTCAAAGATTCGAAGAATTTATTAAATAATAGAATTGTTTATTGTGATTACAAGGTATTGTACTATTTAGAGGATTATAACTTTTTTAGAAAATGTTTAACAATTTCTAAAAACCCAAATAAAGAGTTTGAAAAGTTCGATGAACTCAATGATTTTGAGAAGATATTTGAAAAACGAGTTGAGAGTAAGGAAAATATTAATCCATTATCGTTTATCTTGCCATTTGTACCACATAACCAAGTATTCACAGTTATAAATCCAAATCTGAGATGCTGTATACTGATTTCTAATCTATTACAGTCGATGTATTATACAATAAGTCATTTCAAAATTCAAAGAATTTATAAATTAATTGGTGTTAGACCAACAGAAATATTAAGGTTTTATTTAACACTTCATAATAAGTTATTCTATTTACCGATTTTGAAAACAATAAAACTGATTTCTCCTTTTGTTGGGAAAAAATGGAGATCTAATAACATGGACTTGATTTCATTTGTTTATTTGTTTCACAAAGTTGGATTAAAGGATCCATGGTTGAATAATTTTTTCAATTTAGGAATTGAAGAAAATACAAAGCGTGGATTTGATAATGAAGTTTCTATTAGGTCAATGATTAAATTTTACAATTTCCAAAACTACAATGAAGAGTTATCCAAACATGGATATTCACAGGACTGCTTGGAATTTATGAATGAAGTTGAAAGGTTAGGCGGTGATTTCTTTGCTAAAGAGTGTATTGATATTGGTTTGTAACAGTGTAAAGTGTAAGTTGCTAATAATAAAATACTGAAATATAAAAACAAAAAGAAAAAACATTTTGCCGAGGAAATTTCTAAATGGGGAAAAAGGAAAATGACAAATTCTCCGGCTTTAGAATAATTTAATTGAGAAAGGATAATATATCCGTTCTAGATATGAAAGAGATTGTTAACGCCAAATATCAAATTTATTTGATTTGTTCTCTTTTTTTCTTGCTTTTTAATATACAAAATAGATCATAATCATTTGGAACTAAAATACAATATGCAATTTGAACACCAGTTCGTTAATGTGTTTTCAGAATCAAATGGCCAAGCGTCTAATACAAATGCAAGCAGATCATCTAATCAACCACATGTGATCAATATGAAACAAGATATGAGCGTTTCAATGAATATTGAGATTAACCTAAATACTACAATACCATCGAGTAAGAGATCATCAAAATTTAAGACTTTGACAAGCATCAAAAAGGGACGTATACCAAGAAATAAAGGTGGTTGTTTGTGTTGTAGAAAACGAAAGATTAAATGTGATGAAGCAAAACCGGTGTGTGTCAAATGTGAAAGGGGTAGATTTTTATGTTGTTGGCCTAAGAATGGTAATGCTTCATTATCTCATAATTCTGATTTTAAATTGGTTAAAATTGATAATGATACGAAATTCATAAATATGAACCCTAAAATTGAACAACAAGTCAATAATCTGAATTTTAGTAACAACGACGATACTTCACTGGATTCTAGAAAGAGAGATACGCATGTTAATAAATATGATAATGTTATTAGCCGTAAGTATTACAATAACTACAGTTTCAATAATATTTCTAATCTTAATATTGATTATAATCTTAACAATGGTAGTCTTAGTTATGATTATAGTCTTGCTAATGACTTTAACAATGAAACTGACTATAGTTATGAAAGTGATTCCATTATTGATTATGAAAAAATTGAAGAAGTTGTTGATGAAGATGCAATTATTAGACGATATATTAGAGAAACAACCAAGAATCTCATGCCAATAAATAATTTAACAAATTTAAACTCACAAGAATTAAGATTTTTTGATGCCTTCATTAACGGTTTTATTGTTTCAATTTCAAACCAGTTAGCACATCAAAAATTGTTACCAGGGTCAATTATTGTACCAATTGGATTTTTTGATCCATTAATTATGAAGTTATGCTTAACTTGTGGAGCATCGTACTTATCACAATGTAAGTATAAAAATGAGTATAAAAAGGATGACTTTATTGGGAAGGAAATTAGTCACATTCAGTCAGACGTTAAAAGTTTAGATGTTTTAATACTTAAAGAATTAATTAGTCGATTAGATAGTCGTTCAATTATGGAAAGCAGGAAGTGGATACTGGTCTATTTAACTTTGAGAAATGCAAGGCAAAAATTTCTATATGAAGGTAAAACAGCACAAACAATCAATTTAATTTCTGGGATTCAAGCCATTAAATTATGGATTGAAACAAAGAGAGCAAATCTGGATGTTGATAATGATTTTCAATACCTAAATTGTCCAGATGATGGATATATTTTCAGCTTGGGTAATGAGCATGACGAAGAAACGGAATCTTATATTCTACTTGATAAATTAGTTGATAAAACCAAACTATTGAAGTTCAATAATGATTTGGAACTGGCAAGTAGTTCAATTCAACCACCAGTAACTGCATTTGAACGTACATTATTAGAAAATTTCATATTCAATTATGCATGTACCTTATTAATTATTGATAAAGCTTTATTACACTGCATGCCGTCGCCATTTGAAGTTTTTCAAATGATTAATCCATTATTATCGGAACCAATTTTTAATTGTGCTGTGCCATGGATGAATAATCCTACTGCGGGTGCTGCACTTTCTATGGTTGAATTGCAAGCAAAAGTCACATGGTTGTCATTATCACCAGTTCTGAGTGAAAATGACATTTCATTAATTAAAGATATCCAAAGAACTGCAAAATTTTACACAAGACCTATAATTGATAATGAAATTTGGAGTCAATATCCTAAAAATGTTAGTAAAAAATTACTCGAAAGTTGTTATATTTCAGAAATTGTTGCCAAAGGTGTTTATCTTTATTCAATAAAAGTACTTAATATGAGTTTAGATGAGAATGATGAAGAGGTACAAGAAATTGTTGATTCAATGTTTAAAATTTTGAGTCTCATAAGTAATCATAGTCAAACTTCAGTTATTGCAAAATGGTCATTTTTAGTTTTAGGTTCAGCGATTGTTGATCCTAGTAAACAAAAATTGTTCAAAAACAGATTGGTTGGATTTATTGATGCTTTACAGACTGGTTCATTGAAATCTGGGTTGGGATTTTTGGAAAAGGTTTGGGCAAACAAGGTCGGATTAAACGCCTTATTTATAGAAGAGTATTTGGATTTATTAGTTATTTAGAATGCATTAGTTATATAGAAATATAGATAAAATTATGGATCGATATAGCTGATTATTTATATTAGAATTTGCCCTAAATAATTCAAGTTTTTATTCGTGGAATGTTTCAAGGATTTTATAAAATTTGTCATGTTATTTTCAAAATTGTTAACAATTTGAATATTTAAATCTGATGAAATGCTTCTAATTTTTTGGGTTAATAATGAATTATACTTTTCTAGGTCTTGAGTATTTAATGATAAGACATTCAAATGGCTTAAATCGTTAATAGAAATCTCAAACTCTGTTGAAAGACTAACAAATTTTTCAATAATTTGGATTAGTTGAAATAATGCGTAATTGGTAAACAACTCAGATCTAGATATCGCTGAAATATATGATGAATGGATTTCAGTTAAATCATCAAGATTAAACAATTTTGTAATTTTTAAATTTACTGGTAACAATTTATTATTTTCTAGATTCAATGAATTCGGTGAATTAAAATTATTAAATTTATTTATATTATTGATCAATTCATTTTCAATAAATGAGTAAATTGAATTTAAAAAGGAGATGAATTGATGTTTTATTAAATCAAATTTTCTTTGACATGATAAATATTTTTTTGATTTGAGAGATTTCCTGGATTTCCAAGATTTTGATAATTTATCCTTTAAATTTAACAACTTGAATAAAAAGTTGAAGACTCTGAGGTATTCTTTATAATGATCTGATATCAAAAAATTAATGTGAGGTTTGACTTTAAAATCTAAAGTGAACAAATCCCAACCTGTTGAATTTGGTAGATTTATATTTAATAGTCTTGCATCAATTCTATTATAGACAGAAGGTGAGTAGTTTTTAGAAACGGAAGATGAATCAATTGATTCTTGAACCAAAGAAATTAACTGATTACTCGATAATTGGTTTGAATGATATGATAAAATCTCGCAACCGTTTTGTATAATTGTATTTATTAAATCCTCTTGATAGAACAATAAAAAATTGTGTAAATAATTAATTTCAGATTTGTACTCATCTATAATGATAGAATCTAAATGAAGTAGTGAGATTTCATAGAGTTTATCAATATCTAAATTCACTATTGAATCGCTGTTATTTTCACTGTAAAATGCATTACACCATTCATAATCATCAAGATAGTTTTTCAGATAATGAATTGATTTACCAATTTGATAAATTTTGAAAGCATTTGAATGTGTAATAAATGAAGGAATGAGAGAGTTGTCAAAGGTAAAAGATTTAGAAATAAAAAATTCTGTATTTGGTAATTCCCCTTTAAATAACCAATTATTAATTATTTTAGTATATGGATAAAGTATTGAATTGAAATAATTTTTTGATAATTCTTTAGTAAGTGAATCCCCAACTAAAGAATAATCATAAACCAATGAAAGAAATTCATGATTTTTCAAAATATTCGACTTCAAATAAAGGTAATAAATATGTCTAAATACTGTATACCAATTTAAAAGATTTGAATGTAATTTGATAAAGGAAGGATTTGAATTCTTAACGAAAAAGTCATTAATAAACTGATGAAATTCAAGTACTGTAGAATAAACAGAAGATAAAAATGCAATATTTATATTAGGCAATGGTAAGCCAGAATGTGAAGGATTTGAAACAATTGACAGTTTTTTAACTATTAAAGCTAATTGAAGTATATCGCCGAGTAAAGGGGATGTTTCATCTGTATGTATATTGACAGACAGTGATTTATTGGGAGATTTGAAAGTAAAGGAAGATGATTCATTTCCAAGAAGTAAGTATCGAGTGTCTGATATAAGGGACATGATTGAAAAAATAATTGGTTTTTCTGTTCATCTTTTTAAATAAGTTTCCATTTTTGTTTGTTTTGATAATAATCAGAACTTACAAATTCATGTTAGAAATCTGACCTGCGCATAAATTTCCTGATTGGGACCCTCGGATCACAAGTTGCAGAGTTCGGATAATTGACCTGTTTGAGACGAAAAACACAAAAATGAGAAAATAATATGACAAGCCTGCAACTGGTCAGAGGTAACAAAAGCTGAAGTAGAAAAATAAAAAAGCATTTGAGCGGAGATGAGCTTTTGGGACAAAACAAAAAAGTGACGCTCTTGGATGAAGGGAACTTCGGGGTGCGGAGTTGATAAGGGTCGGTAGTGATATAAAAGACCGACTTTCCCCCATATAACCTATGCTAAACTTATAACAGCTCAGCACTCAACAACAAACAACAAACAACAAACAATCAATTATATTATATTATGGAAGAAGTAGATTCAGTTCTTGCGGATAACGTTAAGTCTTTTGCAGCAGGTGGTTTTGGCGGTATTTGTGCCGTTATTACGGGACAACCTTTTGATCTTACCAAAGTTCTTCTTCAAACAAACAAATATCCTACTACTATCCAAGCAGTCAGAGGCACACTAGCAGCCCATGGTCCTTTGGGTTTTTACAAAGGTGTTACATCACCATTACTTGGTGTTACTCCGATGTTTGCAGTCTCATTCTGGGGTTATGATTTAGGTAAACGTCTAGTTATTGGATCAAGAGGAAAATCTCCCGATGAACCGTTAACAATTACAGAAATTAGTACAGCTGGTTTTTTCAGTGCTATTCCTACTACTCTTATTGCTGCACCATTTGAAAGAATTAAGGTGGTTATGCAAATTGACAAAGAACAATCATCATTTGCTTCAACTGTTAAAAAACTATATGCCGAAGGTGGTATAAGATCAATATATAAAGGTTCCTTTGCAACTTTGGCAAGAGATGGTCCAGGATCTGCAGCTTATTTTGCAACATATGAATATATTAAACATAAACTTTCAAAAGATGGTGAAATGTCACTTTCTGCAATTACTCTTGCTGGTGGTTGTGCTGGTGTTGCAATGTGGACTGCAATTTTCCCAATTGATACAATCAAAAGTATCCAACAGTCAAGTGCTATCAAACAATCAATTGCCCAAGTTACTAAAAATATTTATAGAACTAAAGGTATTGCTGGTTTTTTCCCTGGTATTGGACCTGCTCTAGCAAGATCCTTCCCAGCAAATGCAGCTACTTTCCTTGGTGTTGAACTTGCAAAACATGTCATGTCTTAATTGTTTGCTTTTCCATTTTACTATTCTTATTGTCCTTTTTCTTTTTCTACTCACCCTTATTGTATAATGTTATTATGTCTATGTCTCAATGAATTATTTCCTAATTTAGTAATTTGTTTTCTTTTTTTTGATTTTCATGTTGGTTTGCTCGAAATTAAAGCACATGTAAACCGGGACAAGGTCAAATAAACAATTTACTTCTTCTTCTGTTTCCTTCTCATTCTTGTATCGGTAATTGACAATCAACAATGAGTGTATTCATTCCGCAACACGCTATCAAACATCTTGATGAGTATAAATATCAAAGTGAAGATCGTTCAATAATAACAAAATATATTCTTAAACCATTTTGGTCAAAATTTGAACGTATTTTTCCTATATGGATGGCTCCCAATATGGTGACGTTACTTGGATTACTGTTTATTGTTATTTCTGATGTCTTGGTTTTTTATTTTGATCCTTATTATAACGTTGTTTCACCAAAGTGGGTTTATTTCTATCATGCATTTGCGGTTTTTATGTACCAAACCTTCGATGCTTGTGATGGTATTCATGCAAGAAGGACTGGTCAAAGTTCTCCATTGGGTGAACTATTTGATCATTGCTGTGATTCAATGAATACCACTCTTATGGTTATTCAATTTGCATCTGTTGCCAATTTAACTTGTAATAATCCATTAATTTTTCTTGTCCAATTCTCTGCGTTAGCCAATTTCTACCTTTCAACTTGGGAAGAGTTTCATACACATAAATTATTCCTTTCTGAGATTTCAGGTCCTGTTGAAGGTCTATTAATGATTTGCTGTGCTTTTATATTTACTGGTGTTTTTGGTGTTGAAAAAATGTGGAAATCTGAAGTTTATTTATTAGAATTCGAGTTGCTGGGTGTTCATCATGCGATTTCAATTACTGGTTCCTATATTTCTGCATTTGTTGGTGGTATAGTTATGTTTTTCAATATCTATTCTGCAAGAAGAAATGTTATTAAATGTTTAAAGAACGATAAAAGAGAAAATGAAACTAAACTGGCATTAAAAGGTTTGTATCCTTTTGCGATTTATTATTTAACAATTTTAATATTGTTCATTCTACATCCAATTATAATAACTAACTTTACAACTTCAATGCTTCTTACAATTGGTGCATGTATGTCATTTACAGTTGGTAGAATAATCACAGGTCACTTAACTAAACAAGAATTCCCATTTATTAATTTCCCAATGTTTATGCCAGTTTTTCAAGCCGTTTCAATGGAAATTTTGGTTAAATTGTTTCAAGTCGATTATATGGATGCATTAACCATGGTTATTTATGTTGGTTTAGGTGGCTCGCTGGTTGTTTATGGAATGTTCGTTAAAGAAATTGTTTATGATATTACAACATATCTTGATATTTGGGCTTTATCTATTAAATACCCGAAGGCAATTAAACAAGATTAAGAAATTTGAGGGAGAACTATGTTTTAAAATATTATATACAGTATGTAAAATATAGATATATGAATTTTATAAATAAATTATTTATTGCATGATAAAATTAAATAATTATTTATTAAATTAATTATTTTGCTTCTTCAGCAGCTGCTGGGGTTGGAGCTGCAGCTGGTGCACCTAAACCAGCACCATTTAATTCCTTTTCTAATTCAGTTAATTGAGTTTCATTTAAAATTGCAACTGCTAATGGCACACCAATTAACATTGCAGTTGTTGCGGCATACCATAAAGTTGAACCAAATTTTAAGGTTGCAGATTTTGAACAGTTGATAATATTGAAATAAGCAGATGTAAAAAAACCTCTTTGGTCAGGTGTGAAAATATCCTTCAAGGCTTCAATACGATCCATTAAAGTTTCATCATTTGGATCAAAATCATCATCGTCATATTCATCTTCATCTTCATCTTCTGAATCGCCATCTTCTTCAGCTGCAAATTCCTTTGTAACTTGAGCAACTGCATCTTCAAGGGCTTCTTCTTCGGCAATTTCTTCTGCAACTTCTTCTGCAACTTCTTCTGCAATTTCTTCTGCAATTTCTTCTGCAACTTCTTCTGAAACTTCTTCAGCCTGTGCTTCTTCAGCTAAAAGTTGTTCAACATCAGCTTCAGCTTTTGCAACAGCAGCTTCAAGAACTGCTTCGACTTCGGTTGGGGTGTATACTTGTTCGGCAGACATGGGTTGGTTGTTTATTAAGATACTTGCCCCTATATATTTGCTCTCATCAAATTGTACTTCTATTTCAATTTTAATTCATCATGAGTTGGAAGCGAGTTTGTTGAAAAAGTGAAAAATTCGAGTTTCGGTCTCAATTCCTTACATTTTCCGACGATCGTCCCAAACATGAAAATTTACGGCGTGACATGGCCCTACTGTGTCCGTTGATTGAAACTCTATAGAAACATGGTAAATTGTAGAATTATTTCAATAAAATAAATGAATTTGTATAAAATAATGTGTTGATTAGTTATTAAAATTTCAAAAATCGTGCTTAAATTGCCTTCCTAAAAAGAGTTTAATATATAATTATAACATATCATATTACACAGGTAGATAACATTTGACCAACAACTTTTACCAGTTGTGGGTTTTCACAAGCAGCACACACTCTTTCCTTGTCGTTAAGCTGCTTGTTAACTTGACCTTCACTTTGATGTGTTCCTTGTTTCACATAAATTCCAGAACGGTATGCTTTGGAAACACTGCGATCCAGACGTACTCTAATACCTAATCCAATTAATGTAGCTAATGAACAATGAGTAATTGTTGGAGTAATTTGAACTGTAACTTCTCCAACTTCTCCATTTTCGTAATTTGGGTGTTTTATATGAATATCGCCTAAATTAACAACAGAAAGTTGACCAAGTGTAAGAGGATGTTCTGGGTCTGAAATTGAGGATATAAGATCATAGATTTCTTGTGAGTCAATCGGTTCGTCGTATATCTTATTGTCCTCGTCGTCCCCGTCATAATCACTGTCAAAAGAGTATTTGCTTACCAATGTATTTAATTTGGTTGAATAGATATCATGCTCATATTGCACAAACGTATCCCCTGAAGTATTGCTCTTTCTTGTAGGAAGCTGAGAAACGTCCTTCACTTGTGGGTTTGCGTTAATCGGTTCATCAGACATTGCTTATGTGTGTGTATTGACAAATTTAAAGAGAAATAATATTGATGAAGATGAAAATGAAAATAGAAATGGCTGGTTCCAATTCTTTCCCAATGCGGAATCAAGAATAGGATTGATAATGAAACATTTACTGAAAAGCAATAAATTTACTTCTTTCTCATATACAACTTCTTTTGACTTGATGAACTTACCAAGCTGAAATGTCCAATTTGTTTCTTACATCTGCCGTTAGGGATATAATTCCAACCCATCCTGAACCTTTTCCAAAGGAAATCTTAAACTATGCAAATTCCTTATACACAACATCGAAAATGTCCTTACCTTTAAATGGGCCTGAAGAAATCGGAAGATATCATTTATCCTGTTTCGTCGTTTTAGAATATTATCAAGAAAAATATAATATTTCCGATTTGTTTGTAAATAAAATTCCAATTAAAGGTAAAAAGCTACAAAGTTTATTGGCGAATTTCAGAAATTTACTAACTAATTTGATTCTTTCAAGTACTCCAAAATCTGATAGAATAGTTAATTATCTGGAAACTCCAACTTCTCAGTTTAGTAAATCCACTGAATCCTATATTGATCAAATCAGACAAACGAAATTAAAAAATGTTGATCAAGTTAAGAAATCTTTATATAATGAATTAATCAACGTTGGATCAACACAATCACAAGAGCAACAGCAAACACCACCTTCAACTCCAAGAAAATCAGATTTTCCTACATCTACTAAATTATCACCGTATAAATCACGTACCAAAGTGGTTATAACGACATCAATTTTAGTTTCCCTATGTGCAAAGTTTTATATTCCAAAACATATTACTTTCCATATATTGAAAACATACAAATTTTATAAACAAATAGTAACGAATTCATGGGGACTACTTATTGGATTAGTTGGAATAACATACTTAAAACTAAATGCAAATAGGATAAGGTCTAATTACAGATTAAAAAAATGTCTCATAGATAATCTACATCATTCTCAACATGCTGGATTATCTAATCAGGATGTGAAAAATTACATTAAAGAAGTAGCAAGGTTAATATCAAATCAAAAATGGATTAAGGAAGCAAGTTATAGTCTTGATGAAATGATACTAAGTAATAACGATGATGAAAATGACAATTCCCTGGCTTCACTCTCATCATTTATTGACTCCTCAAATGAATATGTTTCTATGAAGGATAGTAAAAATGTCCAAAATTGGGTTAGAAAAATTAATAACAGAGTCAGCAGGGTAAAACCGAGATCCATGAAAGTGGAAAGTTTGTAAATCACAAATAATGTGTAGATTGATTGTACTATAATAAATCCCAAATTACATCACTTCGCTAAACTATACGTGAAATTTTTGTTTCTGCAGTTTTTTTCCCAATGTTTTAGTATATGTTTCTTTACATTTCTTAGAAGATACCTAGTTTCTTTCTGTTTTAATACTTTAGAAATGACAATTAACGAATCTAAGAGATTATTTCCTGGTTCTTCTGATTTTTCAGCTGAAAAAAGACAATGTACAAATAACAATACTGATGATGATTTGGAAATTGTTGATTCGCCAATAGTTGTTGATTCAGATACTGACGATATTAGTTCACTTGTTCAATCATCAGCTGCTTATATTCCACAATCAGAAACACAATGGCAGAAAACTGTTGAAAAGGTAGTCAAGTCTGTAGTTTCAATCCATTTTATGCAACCTGTTAATTTTGATACTGAAACTTCATTAGTTTCTGAAGCAACTGGCTTTGTTGTTGATTCAAAGCAAGGTATTATTTTAACAAATAGACATGTTGTTGGCCCTGGTCCATTTATTGGTTATGCTGTTTTTGATAATCATGAAGAAGTTGAAGTTACACCAATTTATCGTGATCCTGTTCATGATTTTGGATTTTTAAAGTTTAATATTAATAATGTTAAATATATGAAAATTCAACAACTAGAACTACATCCAGAATTAGCAAAGGTTGGTGAAGAAATTAGAGTTATTGGTAATGATTCAGGTGAAAAATTAAGTATTCTATCGGGTTTCATTTCAAGATTGGACAGAAATGCGCCTGATTATGGCTCTAACACTTATAATGATTTTAACACAGAATATATCCAAGCAGCTGCAAGTGCAAGTGGTGGTTCAAGTGGTTCTCCTGTTGTTAATATTGATGGACATGCGGTTGCCTTACAAGCAGGTGGTAATTCGGAAACTTCAACTGATTTTTTCTTACCTGTTTGGAGAGTTAAGAGAGCATTAGAGAAAATTCAATCCAATGAAACCGTTACAAGAGGTACAATTCAAGTTCAATGGACTCTGGAACCATTTGATAAATGTAGAAGATTAGGTTTGACTTCAGATATTGAAGAAAAGGTTAGAACGTTGGGTAATAACATTAACGGAATGTTAATTGCTTCAATCACATTACCGAGTGGTCCAGCTGATGCTTTAATTAGAGAAGGAGATTGCTTAATTTCAGTCAATGGTGAATTAATTACAAGTTTCATTCAAGTTGATGATATTCTGGATAATAATGTTGACAATTATTGTGAATTTTTAATCCAAAGAAATGGGAAAAATATTAAAAATAAAATTAAAATTGGCAATTTACATGATATCACACCAAATAAATATGTTTCTGTTTGTGGTGCAACATTCAACGAATTGAGTTATCAATTAGCTAGGATTTATGGTATACCGGTTAGTGGTTGTTACGTCAGTGATGCTTCAGGTTCATTTCAGTTGGGCGGTTCTGAGTTAAACAACTGTTGGATTATTGATACCATAGATGATAAACCAACCCCTACACTAACTGATTTTATTGATGTTATGAAAACAATTCCTGATAAGTCTTTTATTCCAGTTAAATATCATCATCTAACTGATATTCATGTGCCATTATTTAAAAATATTTATATTGATAGACATTGGGCGTCCTCATTCAAATTAGCAACAAGAAATGACACCACCGGGTTGTGGGATTTTGAGACACTTCAAAACGAACCAATTAAAAGTTTAGAATTAGAAACAAAAACCGCAAAATTTTTAGATTTACCAACAGAATTTCAAGCTTGTAAGCAATTGAACAGATCATTTGTTCAAGTTGATGCAATTTATCAATTACCTTTGGATTCATTTGGTGGTCACGTTAGGAGAGTTCATGGTGTTATAATTGATGCAGAAAAAGGTTTTGTACTTGTTTCAAGACACGCGGTTTGTCATGATTTATGTGATATTAATATCACAATTGCAGAATCAATTATTGTTCCAGCAAAAGTTATTTTTTTGCATCCAACAAAAGGTTATGCGGTGGTTAAATATGACCCTACATTGGTTGATGCACCTGTTCAAACTCCAAAATTCAGTAATATACCATTGGAAAGAGGTGATAAAGTTGTGTTTATTGGCTATAACAAATCGTTAAGACCGGTTGTTGATGAAACCAAAATCAGTGATATTGGAGTTATGAATATACCAACAAATGCCAACTCTCCAAGATATAAAGCCACTAATGTCGAAGCAATTTTAATTGATTCAACAAGTGGCCAAAAATGTCACTCGGGTATTTTATGTAATAAAGACGATGGTGTAATCAGAGGTTTATGGATTTCATGCGATGGTGAAGATGATAAATTATATACCACAGGTATCAATATAACTGATGTTTTATGGGAACTGGAATTTTTGAAGAATAACGAAGAACCTGATTTAAAGATTCTTGATGTTGAATTTAGTTCTGTTTCAATTGCAAGTGCAAGGATTAATGGAATTTCAGAAGAATGGATTGCCAAAGTTGAGTCAAGCAAAATTGATAAGTTTCAATTTTTGTATGTGCCAACAATTTCTGTCGGTTTAGATAATAAACCTTCGTGTTCTTTAAATCCAGGTGATATAATCTTAACAGCAAATGATAAATTAATTACATGCATGAGAGATATTGATAATGTTATTAAATTGCTAGGTAAAAATGAAGAATCTATCAAATGTAAGGTTGTTAGAGAAAAGAAAATGATTGATTTAGAGGTTAAATTAACTAGAACCAAATCTTTTATAACTGATAGGGTTGTATTTTGGTCTGGTTGTGCATTACAAAATGCACATCATGGTGTCAGACAAACAATTAATAGTTTACCAAGTGAAGTTTATTGTACGACTGTCTCTAATGGATCCCCTGGTAGGTTTTACGCTGTTGGAATAACAAATTTTATAACCCATGTTAATGAAATTCCTACAAAAACACTTCAAGATTTTTTAAGAGTTGTTAAAGATGTTAAGGATAACTCATATGTTAAATTACGTATTGTGACATTTGATAATATTCCATTGGCTTTAACACTGAAAGTGAATTATCACTATTTCCCAACAATTGAGTTAAGAAAAATTGATGGTGTTTGGAAATCGTTTTCTGACGAAGAAAACAAATGAGTTGTAGAAAAAAGTAGTTACTTTTAGTGACCAAATCTAGAGATTATATAGAAAATAGATTTAATTTTTGAAAGTTGAATTAATTTAATGTTAATCTGAATACACTTATATACATGACTTTGATTCTATGGAATATTTAATTTACATATTTGGAAGTAATCTTTGTAAGATCTTGGATTGCGTATGGGTAGAGTATGCGGTACCTGTTCTTTTCTTCAACACACTTTGTGTAAAACCTGCATTACCATGTTTTCTTCCTTGAATACCTCTCTTAAAACCAGTTGCAGTTTTTCTCCATCTCTTATAGGTAGCTCTATGTGTTTTTGACTGGAATCTAAGTGCAGAAAACTGGGTAACTGTTGATGAAAATGATGATATAACCGGTCTAATAATTGATGTAAAAGTAATCATATTGTTGTGTTTGACTGTATTGTTTCACACCTAAAAACCAAAAGTACGTTACGTTCTAAACGTTAAAAAACATATAAAATCAAAAATGAAAATTCATGTCGACAAAAAATGAATCTGTAAAAGTTGGACAAACACGGATTCTCTTGTGTTACGTAATCATCAAAACTTTCATATGATTATCGGCAACAAATTGTTGAAAAACATATGTGAACCTGAGAAAATTATTCATGGCATTTGATTGAAACTAAGAGCCCTTGGTGGGCTTCATTGAACAAAATTATACTAATTTAATATATGAATTTTTATTGTTTAAAGATGAAGGATACTGAAGCAATGAGATTTACATAACGATGATACATAGAATATTTTTATAATTTTTTTAAGAAATAAAAAATCAACGGATACATTCGAAGATAACTTTATCGATTTTAAAGGCGACATAGTAATCGAAAGTGCTTTTAAGCGTTATGATATGTTGAGTGCATAAAAACGTCATTTGATTTTTTTAAGGATCTTTGCCAAAAATGGTATTTGTATTTGATACCAACGTTATCGAATAAACCGAATCGACGGTAAAAGACTCGACTTGAAAATAAAAATTCTAATTTAGAATCCTCAAAAAACAACTATTTCAGTAGGGATTACAGTCTTTTCTAGGCATAGGGGAAAAGAGAAATGAATAAAAAAACCTATATAGAACATTCAAAAAGAAAAATGCTAATCGACAAAACCTTCACCAGCAAAAGTAGAGCCAGCGGCATTCTAAAGAGTTTAAATAAGAACAAACACGTAGCTATAACGATTCAAGCAAGATGCATATGGTTGAAAATCAATATACAAGCAACTCTCTGAACCGAAAGAAATAAAAGATACGGAAGCTTCTTAAGTGGGAGTCGTTTCCTCTGAAAAAAACCTTCCTTCATAGAATGTAAAACATGTCTGGTGCACGGGTGTTTAGTTTTTATGGTACAAGACCTTAATTAAAACGTGTTGTTCTTACTATGGTTTTATTCTGAATCGGAGTCGGAGTATTGCACTAGTGAAAGTTTTGTCACAGGTACAAGCTTGCTATTAGTATTGGATTCTTTTTCAGACTCCGAATCGTCTTTGTCATTGATATTTTCTTCTTTCTCTTCTATTAAATTTTTACTTTCCTTATTCTGCAACTGTTCCCTTTTTTGTCGAAATAGCTCTAGTTCACGTTCATAAGTCAATTGCTCTGTTAGTTTTTTTGCTTTTCGTTTAGCTTCTAAAGCGCCGTAAAATTCACTGGTATCTTCCTTCATTTTGAACGATGAATTCTGTTTCTCCATTTTCCTCTTATATTCTCTATATTTATATTGACGATTATTTAATAATTGTTGCTGTAAACTCTTTCTCTTTCTGAATTTAGCTGTTTCATTAGCATCTTTTACACTATCAGTTTTATTAGTATCTAAATCAGTACTTGGTATAAAATTATCTGGGGTTGTGGGTTGTTTGCTTTCTAAGCTCTCTGTGCCAGTATCCGCTCCAGACAAGCCATTAGCATCCAGTACAAACTTTGGCATAAACTTCCCAACACTAATATCTTTTTTTGGTTCGTTTAAGAAGAAAATAAGTATTGATTGAACACCAAAATGATTTTACCGCGTTCAACTTTTGACATTTTGACAAATTTATCAGTTTCAACATGATTTTGTCTTACCGTAGGGAATTTATTCTTTCATAGCTATTTTAATTAACTGGTAGAATAACGATGGCTTATCGTGGAGGCTCGTCTGGTAGTGGCGGCTTATATGGTGACTCTACAAAAAATGGAGAACATAGAAAGGGACAATATCAACAATATCCCCAATCAACCCATAAACAACAACTGCAGCACCAGGAACGATATACCCAAAATCAAAGATATTCAAATGGATATGAATCTCACGTATCTTATCAAAATGGTTATCCGTCATATTACGAAGACTATAATCAACAAAAACAATATTATTCACAGAATTACAATAGCAATCATAATCATAATGTTGAACAACAGTTATTCGCAACACAGCTACCATCTAAGAATCAAATGTATAGTTCACAGCAACCACCAAAACAGCGATATTACCAACCTCCTAGTTCCAGTGCAACTCCTGTTTCTTCTGGTAAGGAAAAGGATAGCGCTCCAACACCTATGCCTATAGTTAAAACATATTCCCTTAGTGGAACGAAACAAGGTAACTTCATGTCACAACTGTTATCAAAACGTTCATCATCTTCATCAAACACTGATACTAAATATTCTAAATCATTTAAATCTACTTTTTCAAAGAATCTTACGGATTCTAAAGATCATAAAAAAAAACTTCTGGTTGAATATGTTGACGGTTTATCTGAGATAGTCGAAGATCCAAGAAGAGAGAACTCAATAGTATATACAAAGTCTTTGTCCAAATCGTATTTCAAACCTGTTAATTCATTATATCTACCAAAATATAGATTTGATGATCATTCAATTGGCGACAAGCCATCAAATGAAATTGTAATTTGGAACTTGCATTCAAATACTAGTTCAATGCTTATTAGAAATAATATATCATCTTTTGGCCCAATACGTGAAATGAAAATGATCGATGATCCATTAACTGCTGTTCCATTAGGGTTGTGTTTGTTAAGTTTTGATGGCAAAATTGAACAAGCGCATGAAACTGCATTGAAAGTTGTTGAATCATGTAACAAAAAATTACTAATCCAAGGTAGATTTATTAGATGTGGTTTAAACATTAATAACAAATTATATGATGAAGTTTATGAAAAATCTATTAATGCACGTAATGAAAAAATCAGAAAGCAAAAGCTAGATGAATTGAAGAAAAAAGAACAAAAACAAGAGAGGCTCAGAAAAGAAAACTTAGCAAGAGAAGAAAAAATTAGATTAGAGGCAAGACAAAAAGAACAAAATAGCTTAAATGCCGCTAGCAAACCTTTAAGCTCTAATACTTCTATTAAAACTTCCAATATTGAATCATCAGCGTCACTGTACCAAAAACCAACACTTTTAAATCATGATAAGCGTATTCTTCCGTATTCTTCATTCAGTTTGAACTATAAAATGCAAAAATATATTGCAAATCATCCTTATATATTTATTTCTGATAAATCAGTTTCTTCAATGTACGTTAATTCAAGTCAGTTAGGTAGGTTTTTGAGTAGGTTCAAAATCTCTAAAATTTTGCAACAAAGAAGTGGATTTTATTTAGTATTTAATGAGTTAGATGATGCAATGAACTGTTTTGATAATGTAGATGGAAGCAAGTTATTAAACTATACAATTTATATGACCTTGTATGTTCCAGATGATGAGATTGATGAAACAAGAGTTGGGAAATTGGGAAATTTTAACCTAGCATTAAAACAAATTAATCATGAATTGAATGCTTATTTATTGAAAGACCTAAGAGAGAAAGTAGTTGCTAAAATTATTTTGGATGTTTTAAATACTGACGAACTGATAAAACTGGCGACAGAAGCAAAAGAAAAAAAAGATGCTGAGTTAGCATCAATGAAAGTTGAAAAGGAAGAACCAACTATTGTTTCAAACCCAGTTACTGTTGTTAAAAGACTGGATTTAAATATTTTCAAAAAGAATATTAAGAAATCGTTTGTTCCATTGAGCCATTCATTAAATGAAAGAAGTGAAGATGAAGAAAGTGAAGAAAGTGAAGATGATGATGATGATGATGAACTTGAAAGTGAGGATAGTAAAAGGGTAGTTTTACCAGAATTGGCTAAGAGAGGACGTAAACGTAAAGCTGATTTTATTACAAAAACCGTTAAAAAGAAGATCAAACCTTTCGTTGATGATAGTAGTGAGAAGAGTGATGAAGATAACGAGGAATCGGTTCGTGTAAAAATCACTGAGAATGAAGATAATAGTGAAATTGAAAATGAAAGCATACAAAAATTAGACACTACTGTTTCCGTGCTGACCGAAGAAGAAAAAGTTGATGACATTTTTCAGCCTTCAACTAAACCACCAGGTCCTGTATTTGATGATGATTTAGAAACATTTCATCTAAGTTTGGATTTCTTCAAAAATTCAATCAAAACTGAGGAGGATTTTAAAGTTTTACAAGAATTATGTAAAGATATCAAGCTTGAAAATCCGATTAAGGATGTAAACTTTTGGGCCTGGGAGCATCTAGAATTTGCAAGGGAAGATAAGAAACTTAAAGAAAATAAAGAGGAAGAGGCCGATGATGCTGATGTTTTTGATTACGAAAATGAAATTTTAAGTAATAAAGAATTAAAGAATGCCTCTGGGTGTTTCAAAACTCAAGGCTACTATAAAATTCCAGATGTATTAAAGAGAGAGTATTTGCTTCATAGAAAAAAATTAACTAATTTAAATCCTGTTAAACACGAAGATGATGATGAAACAAATACACAGACGCATAATAACATTCAAAGTTCACGAGTTAATCGTGCAAATACACGTAGATTCGTTGCCGATATTTCAGCTCAGAAGCAAATCATTGGTGAAACAGACTTATTGGATTTAAATCAATTAAACAAAAGAAAGAAACCAGTTCAGTTTGCAAGAAGTGCAATTCATAATTGGGGTTTATATGCATTAGAACCTATCAATGCTGGGGAAATGATTATTGAATATGTCGGAGAAAGAATCAGGCAACAAATTGCAGAACTTCGTGAGAAGAACTATTTAAGATCAGGCATTGGTTCATCATACTTATTTCGTGTTGACGAGAATACAGTTATTGATGCATCTAAAAAAGGTGGTATTGCACGTTTTATCAATCATTGTTGTGAACCTTCTTGTACTGCTAAGATTATCAAAGTCGGAGGTAAAAAACGTATTGTTATCTATGCACTTCGAGACATCAAGAAAAATGAGGAACTTACATACGACTACAAATTCGAACGTGAGATTAACGATGAAGAGCGTATAGTTTGTCTCTGTGGTGCTCCTGGGTGTAAGGGGTATCTTAACTAGACATTTTTGTAACCTTTATATACGATTTGTAAAGCATTGTAAATTAGAAACAGCAAAAACCACGTAATTCAACAACTGGAACATTGCAAAAAAAAAAGCAAAAACCAGAAACGAAAAGTAGATTTGCTTTTAGCGCTTTGCTACTTCCACGTCTTGTTTTTTGCGAGGAGGTCATGAATGATTTCAACGTCTGAACCAAATAGTCCTTTTGCTGGATCTTCAAATCTGTCTGCAAAATAAGAAAGATGTCTGAAGTTATGGACTTTGATGAATATTCAAGGGTACGTTGGATTTAAAAAGCAGCACAGTATTAGGCAGAATATGGGCTAGGAATGAGGGTAACAAGAAGTATGAGTTATAACTGAAGTTTGTTTTTGTTCAGTGAACATAAATGTGCATATACCGGTGCATGGTTTGCTAAGTTGTCGATGATTTGGTTTGATTCGATGCTTGCCGATGCTTTTGCTATTGTTGTTGCTCATGTTTGTTTCCGAATGTGAATAAAAGAAGATTGAAAAGTTCTCTGGCTTTTATGTTATCTTTGTTTCTTTCTTTTCATATCTTAACTGGTACTTTGTAATAAAATTATTATTAATAGTATGAAATAGGAAACTAACATCTTTTATTATTTTTATTTTTCTTTTAATTTAGGATCGTTCAAGATCACCTGCAAGAGAACCTCGTGAAAATGATGATCACCGTGAAAGATCACGTTCTCCACCACCACATCATGATGATGGTAATAGAAGATACCAATCATCTTACAGAGGTGCATCAAGACGTGATACTTATTCAAGAGACGCACGTCCAAATTTTGCACAAAGAGCAGCAGAATATGATATTAAAGCAAATAGAAAATACGAAAACTCAATTTTTATTGGAAATTTACCTTATAATATCCAGTGGTATCAAATAAAGGATCATTTTGCTTCAGCTGGTCCAATAATTAGGGCAGATGTTGTTACTAGCCATGGTAAATCGAGAGGTATGGGTACTGTTGAATTTCAAAATCGTGAAATTGCACAAAAGGCAATTAATATGTTTGATAGAACTGATTTTCAAGGTCGTGAAATTTTTGTAAGAGAAGACTTACCACCTCCAGAAAAAAAAGATGTGAGGGATGATAGGTATTCAAGAGATAGATACTCAAGAGATGATAGATACGCAAGAGATGACAGATACGCAAGAGATGACAGATATTCAAGAGATGACAGATATTCAAGGGATGAGAGATACTCAAGGGATGATAGATATTCTAGAGATAGATATTCCAGAGACCCGTATCCAAGAGACACCTATAATGGTGGTTATGATAGATATAATGGTTATGGTAGGCCAAATGATAGATATCAAAGAGATAGTTATGTTCCACAAAAAAGAGAACCATTCAGAAGAGAACAAACTAAAGGTTATGAAGTTTTTGTTGGTAACATTCCATTTACAGTTAAGTGGCAAGATTTGAAGGACTTGTTTAGACCCTGTGGTGAAATTGAGAGAGCTGATGTTCTTGAAAACTCATTTGGTAGATCAAGAGGTATGGGTACTGTCCATTTCTACAAATTAGAAGATGCTGAAAATGCAATTAACAAATTTAATGGGTTTGAATGGTTTGGTAGAAGAATTGAAGTCAGAAAAAGTAAGTTCCCAAGGGATGATCAAGCTTCTACTGGTGTTGGATCTTCGGTTGAAGCTCCAAAAATTAGAACTGATGGTTTATCAAAAAATTCAGAGTTCACATTAGGTGTTACCGGTGATGGTCCAGAGTCTACAATTCTTTTTATTTCAAATTTACCATGGGAAACAGCAGAATCTGATCTCTTTGAGTTATTTGGTTCAGTTTCAACAGTCACAAAAGCCGAATTACAATATGGTCGTGGTGGTAGATCGGCTGGTAATGCAATTGTACAATTTGCTGATATTAGTGGAGCACGTTCAGTTATTGAACAATTAAATGATTACGAATACGGGAATAGACATTTAAGAATTAGTTTTGCAAAGTATCCATCTACTGAACAATTAGAAGCACTTCATGAAGAAATCAAAAGGAATTCTGAGGTTACAGCAAATTCGAATTCTGATATTCCCACTGGTCCAGCTTCACATCAAGAACAAATTGATCAACAACCTGATGATATTTCAACTCAAGAACAACCAGTTGGAGAGCAGCTAGTTGAAACTGTTGATGATAATGATGAAATGATTGAAGAATGATTGTTTAATATCACTGAGGAATTATCCCTTTGTTTGTAGTTTTACTAGTAATTCAAATTTATACTGTAATGTACAATTATTATAAGAAACTTTAAAAAAACTATATAGTTTAATGCTAACATCTAAAAAGAAAATTAATCGTTTGAAAGAAAAAAAACTATAGTCTACATGTACTGATTAAAAGAGCAATTGAAAAGGGTGAATAGTAAATGATTTGTTTAAATTATAATGAAGGAATGTTTAGAATTTAGTACTTGATTGAATTGGAAAATGATAAATTATTTTCACAATATGTAGTTGAATTTTAATGTATTTTAAAACTAATGACACCACCTTAGCAATTTATTAATTAGTTAAGCTGTTAGACTATTCGATAAACTTTTCAATACATTTAATTTACTAGATCCTTTCTTTTTCCTTGTAGTACTACTACCAGGTGATTCAATATTCCCAAAAATAAATTTTAAAAATCTCTCACCATATTCATTAGGAGGAATCGCACTTATTGTTTCTCTTTTATGTTTCAAACTTCGGAAAAACGTTTCCAGTTTTTTGAAAGTATTATAGTTTGTCAGACAATCAATAATTCCAATATAATAAACCATTCCCATTTCTTCGTCATTGATATCAATTGCACGAATGCCTCCATCCATGTCAGTTATTGTATTCTTATGCGCGCCGGGTACTTCTTGGTGAATAATGGCTGAAAGGCGCTTATTCTCTTCATCTATGTCTTTATCGTCTGTTCTATTTAAATAACGTATTCCTAATAATAATGAATAATCCATAATATTTAACCTTTTTAAAAGATTAACATCTTTAGTTAATTGGAATTCTACTTCTGTTCTTTTATTTTTGGATAAATGGATTTTTGCATTTTCTTCGATAAAATTCAAATCTTTCATGCAAGAGCCTGACAACCTTTTCTTTTCTGAAGTCTTCCTGCCATACGTTGAGCCTTTCAAATCATAACAATTATTTATACTCACTGTTAAAGGCAATAAATTATTCATGACTAAAACGTGGACTTTAACTGTCCCAGTTCTTGTTGTCATTTTCAATCTATGTAATCCATAAAACTGACATAGTAATGTATTTGGATTATTTTTTACATAATTATAATAATCTTTTAGAATTCTTCTTAAATGGCGATGCTCAGAACGATGAATTGTTTTGATAATGAATTTTCTATCGTTGGAATAATAAAATGATGATCCACTTTTTCCTGATGAACCAACGGCTTTGACACCAATTTCATCATTCAAGGACATTAAATAATCAGCTTGGTTAACGTTAAACATTTCACGGAGACTTCTAAAAACATCTGGAGCATAGTCTTTAAATTTAAATTCATACTTTGTTGGTGGTGCTTGTGTATTACCTTCTCTATTAAAAATTAATTTTGTAACTTGTTTGAAACTGTCATCAGTGATGTTAATGGGAAGCTTCGAACATCGGGAGACTGCAAACCTTATGCCTGTCACTAAATCATAAACAATTGCATAATTCTCATGATTTTCTGATATACTTTGACCTGGGATGTTGTATAAATCGTCTGCTTTCATTTTAGCTTTAATGCGTGGATTATTTATGAACGATGAAGTCTTAGAAACACGGTGACGTTTTGGATAATCAGTATCTACTTGTTTATGCGTTAATGATATATTCTTTAAATGCGGATAGTTATGTTGATAATGATCGCTTCCTGATGTAATTGCTAATTCTGTTCGTTGATAATTATCGGGGATTTTAATAGTACTAATATTATGAAATTTTCGTTGATCTGGGTTTAATTTAGTTCCATTTGAAAAGGATGTATGTCTTGTCTTAGCAAAAATATTGTTTTGTTTTGCATCTTCCAAAGAAGATTTTGGGTATGTGTTAATTCTTCTATCAGAGGAACTTGTCCTACTCTCTGCAGTTGCTTGAAAAATTGGTTCAGAATGAGGAAGTGGTATTAGTTCTTTGTTGTTTGCTATAGGAGTAAGGGGATCAACATATGATATAGTGTCATCATCATTCTTTATAGTTGGTGTTGGTTCTGCTAGTATACGATACGAGTGTGCAGAGTTTGCACGTTTTTTGAATATAGTTCTTTGTTCAAAGCCTGTGATGTCTTCTGATGAACTGGTATGTGTTGAGGTGTCTTCTTGCATTCTAACTGTAGAATCATCAAAACGTATACTCACTTTAAAGTTGTTTTCATCATGTTCTAAATCTTTATGAATAATTTTATCAGTATTTCCAATATTTGCTAAAAATTTTTTTTCTATATCGTTTGAAGCTCCATTAGTCCCAGCATTATTTGAAAGAAGTAACAAGTCAGAACTTTGCAAATTAGTTGTAATTTCATGCCCGTTAGTCATTTTGTTGTTATCTATACTCGTTACTGCAGTATCTAGTCCGTCTAGTGTAGATAAACCTTCAGATGATGACTTAGAAACTGCCAAAAGGGATTTCTGACGTGTGTGTGTACTTTTTGACTCTGGTGCAGACAATATTGCGTCCAGATTAGTTACGGACTTCTGTGCCTTTATCATGAGTTGATTATATGCAGCTATGTACTAGAAAAGTGTAATAAACCAACAAATTTTATCAACAATGCTAGTTCTATTAGATAAAATTTATCTTGTCAAAGTTGAAAGCTCTATGTACTGTTTCCAATTCACACTATAATAATGTGCTTAATCCGTGATTTCTTTACGAACTTTCCCTTTAATTAATGAGATGGTTGCCCTGTTGCGTAGCTTTCTTTGCCTTAACTTGTGATCTGCATCTTTAATTCTGGATGCCCTTTTCAGACTGAATGTAAATAAAATTTTGGGTTAGTGCCGAGTTCCGGCGGTGTACGGATGCAAACGTTTTTTGAGCATGTTTTGGTAGTTTTGATACGAGTCACCAATGCTTTTAAAACTATTTTTTCTCTTTTAGGCATTTCTGGTAAATATTTGATGTTATTTTTTTTTGAATGTAGGTTAGGTCAAGCAAATGATAAGGTATTGTGCTATTTGCAGAGAAATTACCGGGCGTAATTTGACGGGAACGTTGATGATCCACTATCATAAACGCGTTATTTCAACAATAAAATCAGTTGCTAATGCTATTCCAGATAAAAATCAAGCAGAAATGATTATTACTGCCAATGATTTACTAAAAATTAAAGTTATTAATTCTAAATTGGATGCAGATATTAAATCAACTAAAAATATTTCTAGAAAAACAGGAGTAGCAAAAAAATCAGAAAAATCAGTTGATCTTGACGAAAAAAAAAATACTGATGTGATTGCAGTAAACACTAAACTATCACTAGCTGAAGATTTAGTTGATCGTGGTTCAGTCACTGATAAAAATACATACACTGAATTTTATCAGAATATAATTGAGACATACAAAACATATACCGATAGACCTGATGGAAAATACATCGTTTTATTTCATGTTGGCTCATTCTATGAACTATACTTTGAACAAGCAGATGAATTTTCCGGTTTACTAGGATTAACATTAACTAAAAAGGCATTAAAATCTGGACCTATTTCGTTTTCAGGATTTCCTGATAGAATGTTAGATAAGTATATGGATATAATTTATAAAAGTGGTTTAAAAGCAGTTATTTGTAATCAAGTTTTGGATACAATGACAAATACATTAAGTCGTCCAATTGATCGAATTATGACACCGGGTATAGTAGTTGATGAATCTTGCCGTGATTTTCATCGAAATAATTATTTAATGGCAATTGCTTTCCCCGAAGATTTCAAATCAAATGTCCAGTCTAAACAGATAGGGATCGCATGGTGTGATGTTAACTTAGGTCTTTCTTACATTTTGGAAATCGAATTAAGCCAATTGTTGTCAACCGTTACAAGAATTAATCCATCTGAAATACTGATATCTGATAAAATTGATTTGGATAAACTCTTAAATGGTGCAATCTTACCTGAATTGGTTGACTTAAAATCCTATTACATTACACATTTTCACCAACCAACTACAAGGATGCCTTTAGATAATTTTGTTTGGCGATTTGCTGACAATAAGAATTTAGTTTCTACAACTTTAGATAAATTATCTCAAAAGGAAAAAAAAGCAATTTCTTTGCTTTTACACTATTTAGAAATATGTTTACCAAACTACAAAACAAGTTTCCAATTGCCTATTAGATCGATTCCTGATACAATGATGCAGATAGATTCACGTGTTGCACAAGATTTAGAATTATTAGAAACTATGCAATCTCGAAGAAGAGTTGGTGCATTATCACATTTAATTGATAAAACAATAACAAGTCCTGGTGCTAGACTCCTTAATACGTGGCTACTTGCACCATCAACTGATATAAAAGAAATAAACAAAAGGCATGGATTACTGGATATTTTTTTGAAAGATTCGTATTTTCTAGACCTTGTATCTCGGCGTTTGAATAAAACCGCCGATGTTAATAGAATTATAAGAAGGATTGATAATCTGAGGGCAGAAAGGGTTGAATATTTGGAATTATCAATGACCATTGAGATTCTTGATGAAATTTATACTTTATCACAGAGATTGCAACACAAACAAGCAATGCAATTAATAGATCCACTATTTAAACAATTCAACGAATCTAAAACAGTGCACGCGTTAGCAAAGCAAATAAAAAAAACGATTGATCCAAAAATTTCATATATGAAATCGAATAACAATAAATTAGATGGTGATTTTATTAGAGAATTTTGGGAGATTAAAGATACTGCAACTAGTTCTTTAAAAAAATTGAGATCTGAGTATAAGATTTTAGTCAATGAGAGTGATAATTTAAAAGTAGATTTACAAAAAAAATTTCAAAATGAGGGTTATAATGGCTCTGTGAGACTCGTTAAAGACTTGAAGTCTTACGCTTATGTTGTTGAACTCAAATCTACGAGTAAAGTTATCCCTGTAATGATTCAAAATCAAAAATTGAAGGTAAAAGAAAAATCAAAATCAATAACAAAATTGATCGATGATAAATGGACTGAAATTGGTGAGATGCTAGTTAAATTGGAGTATGATATTTTGATAGAAGAGGATAAAATAATGAAAGATCTGAATTCTAGAATAATGGATATGTATAAAGAATTGAGAAAATTATCGCCAATAATTGAAGTTTTAGACGTTATGCAGTCGTTTGCAAATCTTGCTTTACAATATAATCTTGTTAAACCAACAGTAGATGAATCTAAAGAATTTATAATTAAAGGTGGTAGACATATAGTTGTTGAAGAAGGATTAAAAAACAGAATTGATTTAATTAATTTTACTGTAAATGATTGTCAACTTAACTCATCCGAAGCATGGGTAATCACAGGTCCAAATATGGGTGGTAAGTCCACTTTCTTAAGACAGAATGCACTAATTGCTATTCTTGCTCAAATTGGATCATATGTTCCAGCTAATGAAGCTCATATTGGGGTGGTCGATAAAATATTTACTAGAGTTGGATCATCTGATAATATTTTTAAACATCAATCAACATTTATGGTTGAAATGAATGAAACTGCTATTATCTTAAGAGAAGCAACGGAAAGGTCTTTGGTTATTGTGGATGAATTGGGTAGAGGAACTTCTACTTATGAAGGAGTGTCAATTGCATATGCAACGTTATTTAGGTTGCTTACCGTCAACAAATCAAAGGTCTTATTTGCTACCCATTTTGGAACTGAATTGAAAGAGTTAATTGAATCAAATGAAATAATTAGTGGTATGATATCGTTTTATAAAACCAGTTTGAAAAGAAACTCGAATAGTAAATTGAAACCAATTGATCAAAGAATTGTTTTTGATCATAAGTTAACAGAAGGCATTAGTTTTCATTCACATGCTCTGCAAATTGCCGAAATTGCAGGCTTTCCATGTGACGTTTTAAAATTAGCTGAGGAAAATTTTAAAAAATTAAAATCAAAACTTAAGTAGTTTGATATCTTGTATAGTTTTTACTTTGAACCTTAGGATTGTTTGTAATAATAAAAACGGTAAAAAAAAAGAGTTTTCAAGCAAACAATTTTAACAAAAGTTAGTCCGTAACAAAAAAATAGAATGGACGAGACCGGAGTCGAACCGATGACCTTTCGCTTGCAAGGCGAACGCGCTACCAACTACGCCACACGCCCAGTTATAATTTTTATAGGTTACTGAATATATTAATTGTACCAAGTCAAACATCTGATTTTCTCAATCTAAAAAAATAGTTTATGACAACTCAAAGTATATGTAGAAGCTTGTACTAGTAATTTTGAATAGGAAGTTCCACATGAAATTACATGGACGTATTGAAATAATAATGGTATCAAATTGTTTTTCTGACATAAATAAATTAGCGAAGGTGATGTTTTAAAACGAAACAAACTAAAGTATAAACTTACCGATATTCTATACGGGTGGGAAATATTTACTTTGAATAGTTATTATTTGCTGCAACTTTTCGCATCACTTTTAATAATTTCCAACCATTTCCCGCTATCTCAAAACATTTGCAGAAAATTTATGTTTCTTTGCATTACTTTCCTTTGTTCAAGCTTGGTCAGGATTTGCAACTAAATTCTTGTAACTTTTTTATTTTTATGCCAATCTTTAATATATTAAAACAGAAATACTAACTTTCAATTGACATCAATTAAATGTACACTAACATCTATATTTCCTAGATCCATTCGTAACAATCTTAATTCTGGTTAGAGCTTGCTATACAAACATTAAATAGTTCACACTATATTATTAAAGTATCGTTTGTCTCCACCAAACATAGCATTTGATATTTTCAAAATTTATGTTCAATTGTATCTTATATGCATAACAAATTGGATCTTTTTATCTTTATTTATATCTTGTTTCTTATTTATCTTTATTTATATCTTGTTTCTTATTTATCTTATGTGATTATCACAATCCATTTCATTGTATACATGGTGACTCAATTCTCTAGTTTTAGCTCATTTAATCTATTTTTGATTGCGTTCTAACCACAACTTATCAAACTATGATGGGTCATATTTTGAGAGTCAATGGATTACAACATGTTACCAGTTTGAAAGAAATTAGTAGTAGATATTTCTTAAGTTTACATAATTAGTTGCTTTTTGATTGCGTCTAAACTGCTTAGGTTTCAGCCAATAATTTTCCAATAAGAACTTGAAGATTCTATTAACTGTGGCAATTAACGAACTATTCAATCCTGTTCCATTAAAGACGTGCTAATAAAATATTAGAGAAAATAGTGAGCCCAAACTTAGAGTATTCAAGATTAGTATCAAGCTTATTCGTTTTGTTTTGATTCCAGCAGCTTGTCTATTTTGTATCTCTTCTGGAACCAGTTCCTATTGAAAGTATGTACAAATATTTTTCCAGCAAGTCTTCTTTTTATTTTGCAAAGGCTATATTCAAGGACACAAAAGTTTTTAATAGTAAATTATTTTCCAGAAGGGAAATCAATAAAGTATGGAAAAAAATAAAAATGCTACTATTTTCGATATTGTGTTACCACTTAATTTTTAGTACTTTAATTATAATTTCTCAAATAGAATGCTAATTTATATAAAGTTTTCAGAAAAATGTTTTTTTTTAATAAATAAATGTAAATAAAATAATTTATAATTTAATAATACTTTGCATTTAGAATATGAAACCAATAATATCTGCCTACGGTTTTGTAAAAGACAATCCCTGGAAGTTCAAACCAATTATACTACGATGCTGCTCATATATCAATGAATTTCAGGAGATTGAAATGTCTAAAAAATCATATCATAATTTAAAACAAAGTAAAATGTACAAAAAATTGTATGAATGTAATTCAGTCCATTGAAAATAAAAGAAAATTGCTATTATAAGTGATCATACTGCTGGATCATACCCATCTTCATCTTGATCCTCAGTTGCTTGATTATTTGTGAAGCAATGTGGACCACTCTTTGTGTCTGGTTGAGAAGTATCATACTCATCAGAATTTTGTAATACTATAGATGAATCACCTGCGTTTCTAGAAATCGCTGCTGCCAGCTGTGCAACCAAATGTGCAGTACTTGAGACATTGCTAGTTGATGGTTGTTCTATAATTTTTTGCAAACTTTGTTGATTAAATTGGTTATTCATTGAATTTTGGCTAAATTGTAAATTGTTCTGATTGTTATATGGCTTATTATATGACTGGTTGTATTGTTGGTTATAGTTACTATTGAATTGTTGAACATTGTTATATTGACCATATTGATCAGGATATTGTTGATTATGTTGCTGCTCATACAGAGACTGGTCGAATTGCTGATTAGTTGATTGATTATATTGAGGTTGGTTGAACTGAGGTTGATTAAAATGAGGTTGATTGAATTGTGACTGGTTATATTGAGCCTGGTTATATTGAGATTGAGTATTGTATTGATAATGATTGTTATACTGAGGTTGTGTCGGAGTCATGGACGATGCGTGTTGCATCATATTCATAAATTGTTGCATCATAACAATTGGATTAATATTATTTTGCTGATGAGATTTCTCTCCATGATGTGATGATGGTGGTAGGGATGGTGCTATAGCTGCCATACTTTTCTTAGATGGTAATGAGGTTAAACGTGCCTTGACCGATATAGGTACAGTTTCCTGTTGCTTTCGCTTTGATAAGTCTAGTTTAGCCCTTTTTGTCCCAGCTAATATATTTGCTTTATCCGCTTTTTTATGCAATTCTTCATCACCCTCTTTACTAGCTTCTTTATCGCCCACTTTGTCACTATTATCAAAATCACTAGCTTGTTTCTTCTTTCTTTTCTTATTCTTTTTTGCAGCTGCTTCCTTTTCATCATCAGAAAATTCTTGCTCATCTTCCGGCAACTCTTCATCATTACAATTACTTGCATCAGTTCCTTTCATTCTTTTTATCAACTGAGTTGAAAGAAATTCAGCACTTGGAACCACATAATACACTTTTTCTCCTTTCTTATTTTTAAACTTGTCGGCTTCTTCTTGTGAATTAAACCTCACGTTGTAAACAGGATTTTGAAGTCTACCAAAAACCTCATACATCAACCCCAATGGAACACGATCTTCAAAACAAAACACGGTTCCTTCTTTTAAAACTCTTTCTTCAGCGCTGTTGTTTCCCTTAACCATAACATTTTTCTCAACAACACCACTTATACTTCCAATAAACTGAATTTTAGTATCTTCATTAATTATATAATCAATCGGAAGTGAAGGAACTTTGAAATTTAACACTTCATTTTTAGATGTGATTGGTTCATCATTATCATTTTCATTGATTTCCTCGTCATCATCATTGCCATTATCATTATTATTATTATTATCATCATCATCATCATCATCATCATCATCATCATCATCATCATCATCATCATCATCATCATCATCATCATCATCACCAGCATCAATATTAACGGCATTCTTTATTAATTTATTGGAGTTTTCAATTTTATTATTCAACGATTTATTATTTGAAGAAGAATCAGAATCAGAATCAGAATCAGAAGTATCATCAGAATCGTCATCAGGATCTTTATTCGAGTCCGAGTTTCCAGATTCAACTCCAGATTCTTCATCAGATGAAAACTTCACAACTTTATCAATATTGAAAATTTCGTCATTAATACTGGTATAGGGATGATTTCCAGCAACAGCTTCTGTATTTTTTTTAGATTTTTCAGATTTTTCAGGAGTCACTATATCATTCTTATCATTTTGAGCATTAATGTCCTCAGAGATCAGGTTTTGATGATAATTTTTTGTATCCGACATAAGGAATTTTAATAAATACGTTTTAACACTTTCGTTAGCGTATGTTTACCTGTATTTATGCCTTACTAAAGCAAAATAGCTGAATTTGAACTCCCAAATAGAGGGAAAAAAATAGTTTATTTTTTTTTTCACAGCGCATTCATGATATTCCGAAATGTTCATGTTTTTGTATCAGCTTTTTTTTTATTTCAAACAGTAACTATTCTTAGACAAATTTTTATAGCGTGTTATTGGTATAAAAAAGGAATAACATGTCAACTGAATTTGTTATGTCTCAATTGAATCCAGTTGATGTACCTATGCCGCTCACTGATCTTATTTTTGTTAGTTCTACTTCCGACAACAGCATACATTTGAATAATGAAACAAAATCAGATGCAACAGCTGAGAAAACAGAACCGAAAAACTCAACATCTGGAGATGATAATTTTCTATTGGAAATTCCATTTATTTTTGATAGAGTTATTTTACGATTGAGAAGCTCCATCAAGTTAGAGGCTTTAAAATGCATTTTGACCTCTTCTCAGGCTTCTTCAACATTTCTGATCAATGCATATGAAATAAAATTGCCATTGAATAATAATTACACCGGTGCAATTAAGGTCGAAGTTTTTGATGATAACAACCGAATATTAAAGCTAAAATTTTATAGAGAGCCATTTTCGATTTATCAAGAGTCATCAGAAATTAATTGCACTACCAGTCCTGCCAATATCGGGAATCCATTAAACTTAAAATCTTACAACAATGATCCCAATTTAGTTTTATCTGAAAATCCTTTTCCGATTCCAATGACTGATGGCCCATTATTTCGTGAAACTGTAAATTATTATGAACAGCTTGCCCCAATAATACTTAAAAAATTGCAAAATCCAATTGAAAAAATTAATAGCTTGGATCAAAAATCACAAATGTTTGAAACTTTGAAAGACTTCAGGAAAGGGTTTTTAGTTTCAGCGTCAAAACATGATTTGGTCCATTCAAAACTTGACTCTTTGGAAACAAAATCTATGGAGAAGGACCTTATATACTTGTTTTTACAAGCGTTACGTCAACCAAATGTTGGAACGAAAATCGACTATACTGTTCTCAAATCTTTACAGAATTTTGGCTCTGCCAAGAGGGGGTTTGAAGAAGAAAGCAAAAAGTTTTATGATTGGCTGTCAAAATTAATGAGTTCAGGAAAAACAAAAGATGAAAAGCTATTAAATAGGATGAAGAATTTTGAAATTTCACAAATAGAATACTTTAATTACTTATATGACTCTATCACTCCAATGATTTTAGCATTAGTGAGTTCTGCTTCCAAGCTTACTAAAGAATATTGGAAAAATAAGCCTTTAAGAGAAAATGCAATCAAAAAAATAAAAAATTGTAATTCCATGGAAGAGTATACTGAACTGATGCAAAATTATTCTAAAATCACAATTGCCGACTCTGCGTTGCTTTTAATTGATCCCAATTCTTCGTACAAGATAAGTACTAACAAATCGCCGTTGAAAACTGGTCTTTTATTTGTCCACGGTGGTCAAGGTAAATCTGGATGGCATAAACAATGGCTTGTTTTATTAAATGGTAAATTATATGAATATATGGATTGGCGAAGAGGCGCTGAATTAAGAAATTCTCCACTTGATATGTCTTTATGTAATATCAAATTGCTTGGTTTTAATGATTATAAAAGTAATGTTGACATTGGATTACGAAAGAATTGTTTCCGTGTTATTAATGCTCAAGGCGTTGAACATGTTTTTCAAGCTTTTACTCCAGAGGATGCCAAGGAATGGGTTAAGGTCTTAGTTGATGCAGGACAATTGATGACCTTCAATAAGCCCATGAAACAAAAATCTAAACTGGAGAATAATTCAATTAGCTCAAAAAATGATGAAAATTTTAAAGTAAGACACAATACAGTTTCCAGGGAAAATATTTTGAAACTTAATAAACCCAGAGTTCGTCGTGTGTCATCAGTTTCACTATCATTACTTCATGTTGTTCAAAGGGTTGATCCATCCAATTTTGTTTGTGCAGATTGTGGTTCTACCGATCAAGTTGAATGGATTTCACTCAACCTTTTAGTTGTTTTTTGCATCAAGTGTTCTTCAGCTCATAGAGGCTTGGGTACATCTGTTTCCAAAGTTAGAAGTTTAATGCTTGATAGTTTTGCAGGTGAACACCGTGTTTTGGTTTGTCATATTAATAATGCATCAGTAAATTCCATTTACGAATCTAGATTATTGCCAGACTCTAAACCGAATCCACAGTCAAGCCATAAAAATAGGTTAGAATTTATTACAAATAAGTATATGAAGAAACAGTTTGTTAGTGATAAAACTAAAATCAATGCTCCAAATGCTTTACTCGAGGGAGTAAAACATGATAATATTCAGAAAGTTTTAGAAGGTATTGCTGGCGGTGGAAATGTTAACAAGATATTTTATTATACCCCATATTCAACAGACTCTTCATGTGCAAGTATAGTATCAAAACAAAGTGAATCTAATAAACGTAGCGAGATTACCTTCCTGGAATATTCTCTACTACATCCAAGTGTCTTAGATGGTCGTGAAGTTTTTGATATTGCAGAATTACTTGCTTTGAATGGTTGTGATGTTGGTACTCAAGTCAGACCTGGATCCTTACTAAACGAAAATGCTAAGAGATGGTGGCAAACACGTATCGATAAAATTAATGGTACAAATATTCAAATCCCAACAAACAATTTAAATCAAACGAAACAAAGTGATTTAAATAACCGTGCAAGAATCAGCATTTCTAGTAGCCGAGCACAATTGTCTCTAACAGAAAATCATAGTAAACCAAGTCCTAGTTCCAAATCTAAACTAAAAGGTCCAAAAGAGGGATTTAGTTTGTTCAAAAAGAAATTAAAGAATTTGGAATGAGCCGACACATCAAAAATCTTTTTTTCTAATTATGGCAATTTTTTTTTTAATACCTAATGTTCAATGGTTTACATAACGTATTTTTACTTCATATTCCATATAATATTTAATTTATAATAGTTTATAGTTTAATAAAGAAAAATGAAAAAAATGAAAAAAAACGTTGAAAAACGTTGAAAAACGTAGATACTCTCTCACTGAAAGAAATACAAATCAATCTGAAAATCTATAGTTGTTTATCGCAGAAAATATTAGCTATTTTTTAACTTGTTGTAACACTAAATATGAAAACTATATTGATAGGTGTCAGTGGTGCATCAAGCTCCGGGAAATCAACACTGGTGTATCTTATGAAAGAAATTTTGCCAAATACCGAAATTATACATGAAGATGATTTTTTCAAATTAGAGAAAGACGTTCCATTTGACCCAGCAAGAAATGATAGAGATTGGGATTGCGCCGATGCAATTGATATAAAATCAATGAATCAAACCCTGCTAGTGTTGAAAAATCCCAAAACATTTGAATCAAACCCAAATGCAAAGGTTAAATTGAATTCCAAAGGATATTATGATTATGCCATGATAAGCACAGAACCACCAAGAAAGGATGCCAATTTTAAAAGCGATATTTCAGTAACTAGTTTTTTACGAGCCAAAATGCAAGAGTCACTTAAAAATACGGAGGAATTTAGAATTTTTCTTTTAGACGGATTTTTATTATTACATGATGTTGAATTAATGCAATTGTTTGATTTATCACTATTTTTCAAAACTTCTTACAAAACCTTGAAAAGTCGCAGAGAGAAAAGGCTTTATTCAGTCGAAGGAAATGTTTGGATTGATCCTCCCGGATATTTTGATTTGTTTGTTTGGCCTGGATATTATAAATATCACAAGGATATCTTCGTCAATGGTGATGATGAATCCTTTGTAAAATCAAGCGGAGGTGAATTACTTCCGGATTTCAAAGAAAAGTTTAAAGTTTTTGAATTCATAAATGATGATAATTCTGATGCTAGTGCATTAATTTCCAGGGTTATCGATTTGGTTAGATGTAATCTCTTTTGAAATTAAATTATAGAATTATTATTTTGGCTCAATGCTTTTTAAGTTTACAGTTATTTTATTTTTTAAACAATGGTTATAAAAAAAGATCATTTCTTTGATTTTTTACCTTTGGCTGACTTACTCTTTTCCTTTGTAAGTGATTTCATTTCATTTTTATAAATGTCATCTGCAGTTTCATCAGTTTTTCTTTTAGTACCTTTTTTTAGACTAACAGTGCCATTATTTTTAATTGCACGGTTCATTGCTTTTTTATCAGATTTCCAATCTGCAACATCAGTAATCTTATATTTATCCAGATTTAAGTTATTAATTAATTCTTTTTGTCTTTCCTTACGCTCTCTAATTTCTTCTAGAGCTTCAACACCAGCTGCTTCAAGGTCAGCTTCTAGTTCTCTTTCCATCTCTTCAACATCATTAATAGTTTCGATTTCCTCACCATTCATTTCTTTTAATTCATTATCAACTAGTTCAGGCATTTCTTCAGAAATTGATTCTTGAACTAAAGAGCGGAAATATTGTGAAATCTTGCGAATGATTTTAGAAAACATAGCAAGGGACTGATTGGTTTCAATGTTTAATTCTTTTGAAATGCTATCCAACTCTTTATGTTGTAAACCAATTGCTAATAAAATTGCACTTTGAACATGTGAAAGACCAACTTCTTCTCTAATTTCATCATTAAAATATTCGGCCGCAAGAAATGGTAACAAATCAAGAATAACATGATAATCAATTAGGTTATTTGCATAAGATTCCAAACGTTTTAAATCAAACGGAGTTAATTTTCTATCTAAATCTGCTTTACTAAAAACATAATCTGATGCACCCTCAACTCTTGAAGATTCTAAAACACTCAATGCTTGGACAGATGAAAAATTTGAAAAGCTATAACTTAATAAATTAATAAATCTTTTATGGAAATCCTTTGTAAATGCCTTTAACCACTGATCATCACGGTTTTCTAAAGTCTTTAACATAACACAAGTATGTTCGCCAGTTAAATCATTTGTTGTTTGTCTTAAATAGACCGGTGTATAGCCACCATGACGCCAAAATTTGTGTAAATTTTGAGTTAAGCCGTAAGAAACACCTAAATAATGTAAATAATATGGATTTTTGTGAGCCAAATTAACAAATAAAGGTGGTAATTTATCTTCTTTACGCGGCTTAATTTCATCTCTTAAAGAAACAGTTGAAGCTTCCAATTCTTTATCAGTTAAACGATTGATTGAAAATTTATCATCTGACAAACTATTAGAATTTTCCTCTAATGAAGCAAACTTACCTTCAAAATAATCAGTTAATAATTCAAGAGCTCTTGAACCATACCCCATTTTTGTATAGTCTGGATGAGTTGCAATACGAACAATTCTTGCACCTGAAAGATTAGCAAAATCATCATCTTGAAATTGTTGAGATATTAACCATGGAATCAAGTCACCACCGGCACGAATACCTCTACTCAAACTGCTACGAATACTGTCTTTGGAAATTTCACCTTCTAAAGCAATTTGAATAACACATAAAGGTGTTGGAATTGATGCGTCTTTACCAACGTCAGGACCGAAAAGTGCATATAGCTGATGAGCTGGAGCATCTGACATCAATTGTAAATCATTTGGAGAATTTTTGTAGTGTGAGGAGACAAATAGAGCCATCATACGTTGTAAGAAAGCTTCAGAGACTGGATCATACGAGAAAAGTGTGTCACGATTAATATAAAATAAAGAACATTCAGATGGATGTGGGCAACCACGAGTTGCATATTTTATATGTTTTGGAAGTTTTGCATCAAGACAAAGTAATTTATTCAACCATGATTCAACAGGATCACCTGGTGCATATCTAATTGGTTCATCCAAGGCCACTTCAATTAAAGATCTTGAAGAAATATGTATTGAATCAATATCTTTAGTTGAATTTGATGATTCATTACGTGATACAATTTGTGTTTGAGTGTTATCTTTAATAATATTTTTGGATTGGTCTCTTAATTGTTGAATTAATTTCAAGGAAAGTGAACGACCTGTACCTTCATAACCGTTAATTGTCGATGCCATAAAGACTAAATATGGACCTAATAATTTTTTAACTAGAGGTAAAGGAATTGCAGCAGCTTCATCGATAATTAAAAGTTCTGCTTGACCAAGAACTTGATTATCATTTGGTGAAATGTATTGAATTGTTTGTCTATGACCTAAACGTTTAATATCAACTCTAACAATTGCTTTGTTGAATGATGGATTGGTAGATTGAATAATATCATAATCTTGATGTTCAACATAACCCATTGCATCAAAACCTTTAAAAATAAATTCGAATAAAGTTTTTAAATTTTCTGGTGATGGAGAAGTAACAAAAATATTGGAATAATCTTGGGCAACAGCTGCAGCAATAGCAATACCCAATGAAGCAGATTTACCTCTACCTCTACCTGCAGTTAAAGCAACAGTTGAATTAAGAGTTTTTTCTGCAATTGCATCAATAAAACGTAATATTGCTTCAGCTTGATTAACTGTTTTAGCCAACGAGACCAACGAACCAGCGGGTTGGGTATCGGATAAGCCCTCTTTTAGATCCTTTAATTCTTGCTCTTTTGAAGTAATCTCATCATCATCCTTTGGAGGTAACCTTTTGACATGTCTGGCACCGGAAATAGGTAAAACGTTCAATTGATCATCAACAACTAAACAAGTTGAACAATCAGATAATGATAATAAGAAACGTTCGTTGAATCTTGAAACAACATCATTATGAGCCTCAGTTCTGTATCTGGAATGAACATCCATTGTCATTGTGTATAATTGTTTAAGAGATTTCATTGATTTAAGTAACATAACAACCACACCCCCTCCTTCAACAGTTTCAATTGTACGAGCCATTAAATTTGGTGTTAAACCTTCAAAATCTTGTAAAACAAGCATACCATAAGTATTACCTAAAATTTTTTCAGTTTCTTTATAATAGACGTATCTGATTTGGTTATTTGAAAGAAATGCTTCAAAAGGATCTAAATCATTGGCTTCTCTTGTACCACGTTTAACATCTTTTTTGATTTTTTTTTCTCTATTTAACCTATTTGAAGTGAAACCTAAAAGTTTTTTCTTGTAAGCCCATAAAATTGATTTATTCATTTTCAAGTTTGCATTCATCATTAAATAGTGGAGATTTGGAATTTGATTTCTGGATTTATCACCAACCATTATAAAGAATGATCTTTGTCGTGTTTCGACACCATTACGAATAAGAGAAGGAACACGAGAATCAAGAACCTTCTTTTTCGTGGTGTTATTGATATTAGAAGACATTCTGCTTGATCTTGGAACTGACCTTTAATGGGTTATTACTGTAGAAATAAAAAAATTTAAAATTTTTCAGAAATAGAAATACAAAATATTTTTATTTTTTCCAAGCAATGAATTATTTTATATTTTTTTGTGAAAGTCGTCTATAGACGTTAGAGTAGAATTGTTTTGGCGGGCACGCATTTTTTTTGAACGGGTCCATCTTGAGAAAAATCACCGTAACATAAAGGAACTTGTTAAAGAAATTACTTTAATTGTATAGTCAAATGTTGCACCTGGTAAAACTTTAGAGATTACTAATTTTTCACTAAATCAAAATTACATTTTTTTTTTACAAATACAGATGCACATAATGCCTAATAAGAAGTATAATTTCTCTAAACGGATTGCAAATTTTCTGACTTAAGCTCCAAACTGCTCTGAGCAAAAGATTTCTGCTTCTAAGCTTCAAAATTTGACATCATTAACTTTGCATTATTAAAGACTCTAGTAGATTTTATAGGTTCTGGTAAACAGTTAATTTGTAATGACTCACAGATTTCTTTGTGTTTTAACGGTCTTTAAATCACCGCATCACTTGTTGTCTGTTATTCTTTTACTAAAATGTGAACACCTTTTGTATACAAGGATGGTTATTAATATATATATTTATATATATATGTATATAAGATGAATCAAAGCGAATGCCTTAAACTACCTTTAAAAGTTGATAACATAAACAGGATGTGATACTTTATGAGTAAAAAGTGATAAAAAAATAACTTGTGTTTTATAACTCATAATGTGAATCGGTGTATCACAAACTGTATAAATATTACTATATACCGGACAACATTGAATAGTAGACTTCTATATAAAATCCATATATAATTTTCTTATACAGTCACGTATTGGTGTTAATAATACCACCTTTACTTGTATAAGAAGGATACATAGCTTATTGATTATCTCTTGAGGTCACCTTGATTCCTCAAAAATCTGTGAGGATCAATGCTAACAATGCAATTTCCAACAGTTACGAAGTTGCGATTTTAACAATGAATAGCCTTCAGATAAGTTTCGTAATCACAAAACTGAATCTAAATAGATTGATATTGCATCAGAAATGTCTGAAAAAAAAACCCCCAAAATTGACGAACTAAAAGCATATGATAGAAAGCAATTGAAAACAATTTATCTATCAAAAAAGAAAAGGAATTAATGATTGGCAAATAAAAAAATTTGGTTTTGATCAAAGAAGAGTTAAGATTGTTTGAGAACGACTCATGGTAATAAAATTAAAGGGATCAAAGATCGTTCAGTTCTAGTTCTTTGGAAGAACGCATAAATGATTGACAATTTTCTTGTTCACTGGCTTTCAGAATGACAAGAAGGTTCTTCTTCTTTCAAACATTAGGTCAACCCATGTGTTTCCGACCTTTTAAACCAAACTATCTACTTAGTTTTAGAAGCCATCACTCATGTAGCTTTATTTTCTTGGAAAAAAATACTAATTGAACAGAACACATCATGTTTTTAAGGGATATGAAATCAAATCGATTTAATTAAGCTGTATACAAAAACTACCTGATTCAGACTTGTTATTAATTTTTGCTTCGAATGAATTTCCAGTTAATTTCGACGTCAATTCCATAACAGTTATTCTCATTTTATTATTTACCACGTAACAATTTTCTATTAAATCAACACTTTCAAACTAAATTACATAAAGCAACAGATTTTAGTTGTTTTTCTAAAAAAATTCGGTCACTTTTATTTGATAGCCTGTAAATTCGTATTAGTTGAGTCCCAGCAAAGATATTAGAGGATGTTATTAAAACAATTCCCCGCTTCAAAATAAAAGAAAAAGAATTCTACCATTAGCCCTAAAATTATTTAATTATTAACTAAACACAACGGATCAGTACACTCAATTATCAGTTTAAGCTTTTCCTTTTTTTATTATTATTTGTTATCTTAAATGCCTTTCATTACCTTTTCAATTTAAAACCCAATATATAAAAGAGAAGTTGAAGCATCCACCATTGAAAACTTCTAGTGATTAAATAATTTTTGTTCAATTTTTTAATGCATCGACCAAGAACATACACTAGTATTTATCTAGTAGCATTCCGATTACCAAAACGCAAGAAACTAACAAAAAAAACGTGCAATCAATTTAAAGAAAATCCGGGTAATCGACAATAAAAAACGGTCATAAAATGATATTACTTCTGCGAAGTTTTGATGTTTTGCCTGATAATAACTGCTTAGTTTTTTTTGGATTTAACAGATTTCTTTGTTCAAAACCTACGGACATCCGTCAACAGGTTGTCAATCTTTATTTTATACATTCAAGGAACTTTCAACATATACATCGCATTAAAGACAGCGTTTTTTGTTTTGTCTAAAAATGTCCTATAAGAAAGATCTCAAAGGTGATTTCTCTAATATTCCTGCATTTGTCCCAACTGATGGTATTGCCAATAAAAGGATGAATTCCTCAAATAGCAGCTCTAATTCTAGTTTATCTACTTCCAGTTCTAACAAGAATATACGTTCTTCAAGTAGTAAAATATCAGGCTCAAGAAATAGATCGTCACGGTCACATTCAAAGCGCAATGTGCAATCTTATAACAATACTAATCGTAGGAATCAACTCATTGACGATTCTCCAGATATTTTATCAATTATCAAATCTTCTAAAAAGGGTGCTGATATAAGTCATTTATTAACCTATAATTATGTGGGAGATGTCAATGATAATTTTCGTAGTAACACTGATATTAAAAATAGACCACGTAGTAAAAATACCAAAACAAAATCTTCCATTAATGAAATTCATTTATCAGGTTTAAGTTATATTAATGCAAACTATAAATTTATTTTAAGTCATAAAGGTGACTATAAACCTCAATTGCTAGATCCCAATTTACCATTAAATGTCAAAGATATAGCTCGAGTCGTTGTTAAACAACATGATTATCATTGTCCAATTTGTTTAGGGGATGAGTTTGTTGCGCCAAGAATGACTAGATGTGGTCACATATTTTGCTATTCATGTCTTTTAAATATGTTTGATAATACAAGAGAAGATAAACTCAAAACAACCTTAGGTAATAGACACAATCCTTCAATTTCATGTCCTTTATGTTCTGAAATTATAAAGGAGAATTTTGTTCATTTACCGGTTCTAATTGAACAAGTTAAGGAAAGCGAGTCAAAGTTAAATTTGAATCACTTTACAAATTTATCATTAATGTATAGAGCAAATTCAAAAATTTACTCCCAGAAAGTTTCAAATTTTTATTTAGGAAAAGGCTTAAGAGCAAACATACCTTGGATCAGTCATGCGTGTACACCACTAAACTATAAACAGTACTCACCGTATATTTCAAATTCAAGACTAATGATTTGTGATATAGATTTCATTATTTCCTGCTATAAAAAAGAGATTGATGATTTAATGACACAAAAATTATTAGATTGTGAATATTATGGTGATTCAGGTAAATTTTTTGATTTAGCAATTGAAAAAATCAATCTAAACATCAATCAAATTCAAGATGAAGTTAATGGTTCTACAAAAGTAGTTAATGGACCAGCAAAATTAGATGAAAATTCGTTAGAAACCCAGTTATCACTAATCTCCTTATCTCGAGAAATATCATTACCTAATTATAATGATGGGTTTTATTACTATCAATCTGACGTTAATTCACGTATTCATTATTTTTTATCCCCATTAGACGTTCATGTTGTAAATGAATTGTTTAATATCAATGATACTGATGAAGGAAATCCTGGATATAAATTACCGCTAACATTAAGGATTTTTATTGAAAATATTAATTTTGACGAGGGTAAAGTAACACCCGAGTTAGTGAAAAAATATCCATTTTTAGGCAATTTACCCTTTGGAGCAGAGCTTGGATTTTTAGAAGTGAATTGGAAAAAATTTGATAGTTCTTTTATACCAATCAATGAAGGCATTATAGCTGATAATAATAAAAGTAAATATCCAGTACAGTTATCGGAGAAAATTAAAAAACTTTTGCAAAACAGAAGTAGAGATATTAATAACAAGAGAATATATGAAGAAAATGCAAGAATTCGTGGTGAATTAAAAAGAGAAAAAGAGACATTAGAAGTCTTTTCAAACGATAGAGTAACCGATCAGAATGATAGTGATGAGGATGAATTTTTGGCTTCTTTGATTGATAATAAAAGATGGAATAGAAATCAGTTTAATCATATCCAAAAAATTGGCGATGTTCCAGTTTTAAAAGGGGTTTCAAATAGTTTTAACATTCTTTCAAATGTTGATAGTGTAAGTGATACTAATAATGAATCAGAAAATAATTCAACAAGTACTGGTGGCAGTATAAGTTTAAATTCCAGACCAACAATGACCGTTAAAACCTCAGTGTGGGGTACACGAGTCCCCGTCGTTTTAGATCCTGAAGAAGAAGAGTTGAAAAGGGAAGAAGATAGACAATTTGATGAAATGATCCGTAAGGCAAAGGATGAAGCCCTGGAGATAGACTCAAACAGGGGAAAAAAGGGAAGAAAAGGTAGAAGGGGTAGAATGATTACATTACCAATATAATCAGCTAATATACCAATATCTAATTTATTTGTAATTTTTCTTTCTAGTTTTATATATGCATAACGTTTTTTAAATTATAATAAAAGCATAATCATGGGAAACCATATTCAAGGGAGAAAATGCTCACCGTCTAAAATTATTGCAAGTTTGTGGGAAATTGAAAATTTCTTGCTGGGAAAAGTTGATTTCAGGCTCTTGGATACAAAGAGTATAGCCATAAATGCAGAGATTGCTTAGAAGGACTGTTAGAAACTGTCAACATTCTTTACAAATTCCTCATTTTCTTGTTGGTCCACGTTGGATAAATATAAGGAGTTTTGCAGATGTTAAAAAGTCTCCATCAACACCAACATCTAAAAAATACATCAAACATAAAAAACTACATAAATCGTCTAAATCTACTGAACCAGAATTAACTTATTCACAGGAAGCAGATTTATATGTTTTAAAAGAGTTGAGGAAGGAAATTAATGATTTCAAAGATAAGAATCAAAATATCAAATCTATCGTATCTCAATTTGCAGAGGTTTTGTCGTTATACGGATTTAAAGTTGTCAAAAGCCCAATACCACACTTAGACTTATACTTTGAGGAAGCTATACATTTATGTAAAGAACAAGATGATTTGATATTTAACTTATTAATTGACTATAAAATTTCAGAAATTGCTTCAAGGGAGATCCAATTAATTGTAATAAATAAAAACAATGATAAACAACTATTATATTTACTTGGAGATTTTACAAAAGATAAGGGATTTATGTTTAGTTATGCCATGGTTATTGATACAACGAGTTTTGGATCCACCTCAACCAAATTTTCTGAATGTCTTTGTTCAGGCGATAACACCGTGTTCAAAAGACTAAATAATCATTATCAAAAGGAACTACATGTAAATGATCCAAAAGTTGTTAAATTCTTAACATTTAATGGAAATGATTATGACTTACTACCGGATATGGATGGTCGTTTATTAGTTGATACAGTAATAAATTATATGATGATTGAAAATTTAGGAGTTAAAGTGGGAGCCCAAGACGGCGATAAATTACGTGCAATTATATGGATGTTAGGAGCATACTGTGAAAACATGCTTTATGGAAAGTGGTTATCTGACCTTGAACTGTTTATAAAAGAATAAATATATAGTAATTCTTGTAGATCCAACAATAGTTAAAAAAAATCATTCTATTAAAACACAAAGAATAATTGCAAGTTTTTTAAACTTTGGAACGAGAGCAATCGAAAAAAAAGATGAGTTCATGTCTGTTAATTCACTTAAATTCACTACTTGAGTCTTCATCTTTTTTTGCATTATTCAATACCATATATTTACTCGTTTACCAATGGTTGAATCCAAGGGTGATACATCTAAGATTGAATTATCTGACCCAGAGGTGGAATCCAATGGAGTTTATACACTCCGTAAAGGTCCACTTCGTCCATATGTTCATATTAATGAAAATCAATTACAAAAGTGGTATAGTATGAACTCTAGTGAAACAATTCAAATTCTTGTGGTTCTTTTTTTAGCTATTTTTATAAGGGCTATAGAAATTGATAAACCAAATAAAATGTTATCACAAGAATCTAAAATGGTTACAATTATCAATAGTTATTTAACCGGTGAATTGTTTGTTGATTATAATCCACCATTAGCTGGGTTATTGTTCACTGGAATTACTAAATTATTTGGTTACAATGTTAATAATCTAGATACTATTGTAATTGGTGAACCGTTCAAATATTTACCATTTAAGCAATTGAGATTGTTCAACGGCTTTTTAAACGGTTTAACATCATTTTTTATTTACAAGATTTTAAGATTTACAGGTATTTCCCATTTTATTTCATTATTTGGCACTTATTTATTTACACTTGAAAACTCATTCATTACACAAAGTAGATTTATTTTAACAGATGCAGTTTATGTTTTTTTTATTTCACTATTTTTATCACAACATAAAATAGTCGTATTGAAGACAATTTCATCAAAATCAGCAATTTTAAGTATTTTATCTGCATCAGTTTCCTTAGGTTTAGCAATCAGCACGCATTGGTCAGGTATCTTTTTATTATTTTATTCACTGGTTTCATTGATTCTTAGATCATGGTCATTATCAGGAGATTTGACAATCCCACGTACTTTATTAAAACTATCATTTATTTTTAAACATCTTTCGTACATTATAATTTCAATTACAATTTATTTATCGTTATATAAAGTTCATTTTGATGTTTTAACTAATAGGGGTATTGATTATAATGTTTTAACACCTGAATTTCAGGCATCATTAGCAGGTAATCATTTATTTAATACGGTTTCTGAAATTGGGTTTGGATCAACAGTCATGATCAGACATTTTAAGAGTGGTGAGTATTTGCATTCTCATGATGATGATTACATCTTATCAGGACATCAACAAGTTACACTATTAAACACCTTTGATGATGCTAGTAATTTCTTTGAAATTTTACCAATTGATGGATTTGGAAATAATGAAAAGATGATCAATGAAGCAATTCCAATTTCAGCACCATTTAAAGTTAAATTTAAACATACAGTAACTAATTCATCATTAGTTATTGATCCAGATCACAGACCACCATTATCTGAACAAGAGTATAATTTTGAAGTTACAACCGATAAAGATTTTTTAGTGGAAGATGAAAAGAATAGATACACATTTCAATTAAAAATTTCCCCAAAATACAGTAAAAATGCTAAATCTAAAAGATTTTTAAGCTCTATTGATTCTGTTTTTCAAATTTATAATGAAAAAAATGCATGCTACTTATTAGGTACGCCATTGGTATTGTCCGAAGGATTTGCAGCTGGACAAAATGAAGTGATTTGTATTAAAGAGCCAAATTATGAAGCGTCATTGTGGTATTTTGATTGGAATCAAAATGATAATTTCCCAGCTGATAAAGAATTAGCCAAATTTGATGAATTTACATTTTGGGATAAATTGTTCGAAGTCTCAATTTATAACTTCAAAAGGCTTTTCATTGGAAATTCAGGTTATGACACAGATTTTGGATCAAGTATAAAAGATTGGATATTCTTACGTAAAGGATTTACACATTTAATTGATTTAGAAAATCATATTAATATTTATCTTTTAGGTAATTATATTATTTATTATCTTGTCATTGCTTCAACTTTAATTTATCTAGTATTTAAATTCTTCCAAATTTTGACAACTAATCCATATAAGGTTCAAAAATCAATTCGTAAAACTTATAATTATGATTTTCAAACATTTGATTGTTTATTGGGATATGTCATTATGCTATCATTGTTATCAATAGTAAAAATACAATTATATCTGTTTGATTACTTACCAGCATTATTGATTGGTATTATAATGGTTTCTCACTTATTCCAATTATGTTCAGATTTATATCCAAAAACAACAAGCCTTTTATTAATTACTACAACAATCTTAGTGCTATTATCATATAATAAATATGCTCCACTTATCTATGGCTTTACTTGGACTAAGGAGAAATGCCTAAAGATGTTGGTATTTCCAAGTTGGGATCAAACCATCTGTGATACTTATATAGGTTAGATAATTCGAAAGAACAGTAGAACTATGTAGTAAAAAAATAAAATAAGCTAAAAACTACAACAAATGAAAAAATCCTCAACTAGTTCAAGCGGTTCCCTATTTTATTCAATTTCCTTTTTCTTATTTCCTTGACATTTGTTTATTTACATAATTTTTAGAAAATTTTATTGCGTTTTCTTTCTTACATTACAACAAGAATTCACAAGATATTTCAATACTGTAATATAAAGTATTCGATTGTTTAAATTGATTGTACTTTGCTTCTAATCTTTACTATAAAAAAAATTCAAATAATTAAAGAAAAAAATCAGGTTTCTATTGTTTTTAAAGATGGGCTCCGTAACTATATCAACATCATCATCACCAATTAAAGATAAACCATTCAATATTCATGATCATTTAACATGTCATAATATATATATAAATGCAATTAATGGATTATTAAAAAGTCCGAGTAAATTAAGTAAGAATTCACCACCCGTTTATAAAAACCTACCAGTAACAAATAATTCAAAGAAGGATAAAGATAACGAAAACATTAATTCAGTTGAACCTTATTCAAGATACCCAAATATTAGAAACTATAGAATATTGGATTGTATTGGACGTGGCAATTTTGGAGATGTTTATAAATCTTATGACTTAAAAAATAATAGAGTTGTTGCAATTAAGGCAATTAATTTAGAACAAAGTGAAGACGAAATCCCAGTATTATTAGAAGAAATTAGATTATTAAGAAGTTTAAGACACCAAAACATTACAAATTGGTATAGTACATTTGTTGTTGATGTTACTATGTTTATTGCAATGGAATATTGTGATGAAGGTAGTTGTGCAGATTTATTAAAATTTAATAAATCTGGATTAAATGAAAATATTGTTTCATATATTATTAAGAACGTATTAGAAGGTTTGAAATATTTACATGGTTTAAAAGTTATTCATAGAGATATTAAGGCAGCTAATATTTTAATTACCAAGGACCATGTCATTAAACTAGCAGATTTTGGAGTTAGCGCACAGATGAATGGAAATTCAGGTAGGAAAACATTTGTTGGTACACCTTATTGGATGGCACCAGAGATTGTTGCAGATAAAGAATTATTAAAAGAATCTAAAGAAAAATTAGAAATTAGAATGAGAAAAGAGGGTGTTTATTATAAGAATTCATTATTAAGGTTATGGAAGAAAAGATGGGAAAATGAAGTGGTTAAACAGGCTCAAATAAATAACAAACAAGAAAGTAAAATAAAAAAGAATAACGAAGAAGAATCAGATGAGGTTGAATATGATGAAAAAGTTGATATATGGTCATTAGGTATCACGTTAATTGAATTAAGTTGTAACGTAATTCCAAATAGCGAGAAGGAACCAGTTAAAGCGTTGTTTAGTATCCCCAAACTGGATCCACCTAAATTACCAGAAAAATCTAGTTATTATCTGAAAGAATTTGGAGTAGCATGTTTAGCTAAAGATCCATATATGAGAGCTAGTTGCGAGGAACTTTTAAAATTTAAATTTATTACTAAGAATAAATTAAAACCAAATGAATTAGATATACTATCAGGGCATGGTAATAAGACGAGAAGACGTAGACCAAAATTTGAACTTGATTTTCAACAAAAACATTATGGACCAGATGAAGATATTACATGGGATCTTAAAAGTAGCTGTACAATTCACAGAAAGGATTTACAAAAACGACACCATGCCGATTCTGACATTCAAACATTTACAGAATCCAAGTTAGATTCAGAATCTGAATCCGACTTGGAACTAGAATCAGAATCAGAGCCAGAATCAGAAGAAGATTCATTCTCACATACTTTTCTGGATCAGCAGGCAAAAAAGAACACGGCCAATACATCACCATTAGCTATGGGTGTCGTCGACCTAGATGATAGCAACAACAACTACTGGGAGCAAGAACGACTTGTGGCAGAGGTGGCGGCTGTTGTTGGTGCGGTCGAGAAAAAAATGCCCAAAAAAGACGATGTCGCGACGGTCGACGCGTGGTGGGCTCTCACAAAGGCGCTGGAAAAAATTGTGCGGGCGGGCGAGTTTGCGGTTTTAAGAGAAATCTGTAGAGGGCTCAGCACGGTGGTGTGAAAGGGAGTGGGAGCGGTTGGAGCTTAAGTAAGTTTCCTCCTAGGAAATGTTTCTTTCTAAGCCAATGTGTAGCATGTTTTCTTTCTAAGCACAGTTTCTTCTTCACTTTTATCTACAACAATGCATGCACGTGATTGGTTGTTAGCCTTTATAGGTATCTTTCTCCCTTTTCTACCTGTCGCCCTCAAGAGAGGTGTTTGTTCGGCTGATTTTTGGATTAACATTGCCCTTTGTTTGCTTGGTTTCATTCCCGCCCTTATCCACTGTTGGTACATCATTTCCTGTTATCCACATGAGAGCAGTTCCACTTATACTGGTATTACTGGTTTTGGAAGAGATTCAAACCAATATGGCAGTGTTTAATGCTGTTATTTATTGCTCTATAATATAATATAATATAATTTAATTTAGCTTAAGATGATAGCTTTTGTTTTCAAATTTCTTTCTATAGTATATGTCCAATTATGTAAGTCGTTAATTTGAGATAGGACATGTTATTAGCTTTTTTGTCGCGATTTAGAAAACTTAAAATCAACATTAGATATAGATGGGTAGATTTAAATTTGATTAATTGAAGTTTTGTTGAGCCATATAATTATTCTGTATTATATTTTTTTCAGCAGTTATAAGATACATAACTATGTTTTATACGTGGACTAAACAAAGAGGTAGTGATGTAATCATCAGATCCAAAATCTTGACAGATTTCTCACATATAAATGATGATAAAAATTTATCCAGTTTAGAATTTGCAATCTTACCACCAATTGATAAGCCTTTGATTATTTTAATATCCATTATAATCGATAGAGTTTTAATATGTCCTGAATTAACTCCAAACTTATGCAATCATTTATTTAAATTATTGCAAAACTCTAACATATTTATAAATTTGAAATTCAAATCCATTATTGAACTCGGTAATAATTCGAATATAAATAATTCTTCGTCTGCTTCATTTGTTATTAAATTATATGATGAACTATTTGATGTTTCAACCTTCAATGACTTATTATTATCTCCATTGGAACAGAAAAATTTGAATAAGTTAAACCTACAAACGATTAATCTAATTAATATTAAAATGTATTATTCAAACATTGGGAATTCTAGCATATCTGATTTTTTGAAAAATGGCTTAATAGTAAATGATCTAAATTATTCAATGTTTCAAAATTTCCTTTATTTAGAACTCAAATTTCCTTTAATTTTCAACTATGTTTCAAGATTAACTTATTTATCTTCAAAAGATTTCATCAGTTCAATTATCAATTCATGTTTGAAAAGTAATGAAACACAACTAATTCAACAACGTAGTATATTGTCTGGCTTAATTAAGAATTTGAATAACTCAAAAACTTGGTTACAATATATTAATCAATGGGATAGTAAGAAAATACAACGTCATGCCAAAAAAAATGATTCATTCACAATTACTTGGTTTGTAAAATGAACATCTCTTTTCTTATGCTTCTTTATAATCGTATTTAAACTTTTCTAATTCTTCAATTGATTTATTAATTAAATTATTCGCACAATTTAAATCTATTATAGAATATGTTATTAAAATTGGTAATAAATAAACCAAATCTGCTGATATAAATCCGTTCATAAATTTAAAAATAACTATAATTGATGTATATATCATTACCATTAATATAATAAACTTCTTATTTTGCAAAATTTGGAAATATGGATAATCAAAGTATCTAATTGCAGTCGTAGTTGTTATTGTTGAATACGCAAAGAAAACCGGTAGAAATGTCATTATACAAGCAATTGAACTAATGATCGAATTCCTTCCAGTTCTATAATAAGGAATAGTAACCAAACAAAAATTAACCATTAGAGTTATACCGATATAAATTTGGAACATTGTTTTACCAATTTTTGAATCTTTTAATCTATTATTGGATTTTCTGAAATTAGTAATTATTTCTTCTTGATTAGAAATATCTATTAAGTCTTCATCACTTAATTCATGATTAAAGTCCTGATATTTTTCAATTCGTATCTTTCTTAATCTTGGCATTAATAGGTATATGAGTAAATTATATATATCTATAACTGAAGTTGAAATGGAGGAAAAATATTTAAAATTAAGTATCGCACAAGCAAAGATTCATGAACTTGTTTTTCTCGCGAATAGGGCTTGACAACGTTTAAATTTTATCACTACAAAACAGACAGAAACACAATTAAACTTGATTTCACTTCTTTTGAGTTTTACTTCATTTATCAGATTGTTTACACCACACAATTTGTCTTCTTCAATAATGTTTCCACACAATTGTTTTCTAATGTACACCTATGTGATTTGACTAAGGATATTTGCACAATTGAATTCTTAGCTAATTTTAATAATAAACTCTAATTATCCTTTATCTAAATATATTCACTTATTTTTGATTAACTAGTTACTCAGATTAATGATTTTTCATTCTAAGCATGTAAGTATAACGATTTTCAAAAATCTTAATCTTTTAATTTTGATTGTGATTATTGTAACCTACATAAGGCAAGAACTGAAACACAATTCAGAGCCTCATCATCATGCTATGAGCAATTCAATCCATTAATCATTATTTTTGAGTGGTCATTACTATATACTTCCTTTTCAATATTAATCTTTTACTGATATCTTTATCAAATATTCAAAAATGATTTATTCAATAATTTAATGCACCCATACTGATTTCTATTTGATATATATGTATATAGACGTATAACGTATATACATATATATCCAAGAAATCAGTGTCTTGAGTTACTTCGGTTAATATGATCTGTTCTCATAAATACACCCCCCTTACACCTACTTCGCTGTTTTATTATGCAATTATTAGGTCCAAATACAACATGAAATTTTAGACTTAGTTCAAAATATGGAATAAAATGTGAAATTTCATTTGATTTGAAATTTTTGCATGATTTTTGATGTATATTTAGAATGTGTCATTATGTTTAGATCATTTTGATTAAACTGATTTGAATGAAATAAAGAATTTCATTCAAGGGATTTTACATAAGGAGTTTTCAAATAATCAATTCCATGTTATTTTGTACGTTGTTTCAATTTGCCATATTGATTATTTATTTGACTCACTACTTCAATCCTGACATCATAGTTCATGCTCAATATACACTTATTAGAATATATGAATAAGTTCAAAATTGATTAATTTTTTTTTCTATACTATTGAAGATATTTTATATCTTTTCTTTAAATTATTGCAAGAATTATTTTTGAGTATTATACGTTATTAATTAGTTGAAGAATTGAATAGATTTTATATGTTGACAGCAGAACTTGGATATTTTTTTTTGCATTGAATTGTGTCTTATGATGTTAATTAAAATGGGAATTGAAATTGAAAGATTAACATTTTTATCTTCGTGAATTTATATGATAATGGAAATTATACTCATACGAAGAGGGTTATCCAGAGATAATGAATTTAAATGATCATTTGAATTTATTATTTTACTTATTTGAAAGTTCAGTTATGCTTGTGCTTGCTTCAATGATATCAATATAATTCTAAAAGCAAGAATATATACATAAATGTTAATGGTTTTTACGTTTTATACAGAATTGATGAAAATTTCAAGTAGGACCATCCCAGTATCAAAGTTTCGTAAATTTTGATCGAGCAGGATCTTGGATCAATATTTGGAGAGTTATTCTCAAGTATGTCGAACTAAATTTGATGAATCAAACTATTGTATTTAACAAGATTACTCAAAATCAATATATCCTTGTTATTAGTCATTTAATTGATTAGACTTGAAGATAAGACGATATGGTTAGTCTAACAACAACTATTTACAGAGTGTGAGGATTAGAACAATTGCGTGTGATCCGAGACTGACTACAGTCGATGAAGAACATTGTGAGTTGTACAATGGTCTCTTGATCTTTACGGTATGTTTTCCTATTATTTTCTTTCTATGCTTGTCAGTATCGTTTTCGTTATCTTGTTACTAACACTTCATCACTTTGCGACCGAGCGGGTATTCCCGCACTTCTGCTCGGCTGAGATTTTCCAGCTTTTGCAGCTGGCATTGGTATTCTTCGTCTTTCAACAATCTCGTTTTTTTTTGTCATGACTCAACCGTTATTTTCCTCTATAAAAAGAAAGTTTCCCTTTTTTCATTTCCTTTTCTTGGCTTGTTGTTAAATCAATAATTGCAATTTATTAATCATAACTCACAATGGTCAAAGACTTAACCCATCTTCTTTCTGAACAATCTAAAACCAGAAAACCTTCTCCTTTAAAAACTGCTTTCAAATATTTCAATGATGATAAGATCGTTTTCTTAGGTGGTGGTTTACCATTACCAGATTATTTCCCTTGGGAAAAAGTTGTTGCATATTCTCCAGCAGCTCCTTTTGAAGATGGTATTGGTGCACCTCCTTCGGTTACTGGTAACGCAGTCGTTTCTGAAGTTCATAAACATAAAGTTGAAGAATTTGATATTCCTTTAGCAAGATCGTTACAATACGGTCTTTCTCAAGGTAATCCTGAATTAGTCAATTTTATCAAAGAACATACTAAAACTGTTCATAATGTTCCATATCAAGAATGGGATGCTATTTTAACTGTTGGTAATACTCAAAGTTGGGAAGCTGCACTTAGAACTTTCTGTAATCCAAAAGATTCAATTTTAATTGAAGAGCACACTTTTTCATCAGCTGTTGAAACTGCAAGATGTTTAGATGTCAATTTTGTTCCTGTCAAAATGGATGCTTTTGGTATTATTCCATCTGCCTTAGAAGAAACTTTAGCAAGTTGGGATAAATCAAAACCTTTACCAAAATTATTATACACAATTTGTACTGGTCAAAATCCAACAGGTTCTTCTTTAGACAATCAAAGAAGAAAGGAAATTTACGATATTGCATGTAAGTATGATTTTATTATTGTTGAAGATGAACCTTACTTTTTCTTACAAATGAACGAATATAAGAAGGGTCAAGAAACCGACATTCCAAAACAATCACACGAAGAATTCTTAAAATCTTTAGTTAAATCATTTATTTCACTCGATGTTGAAGGTAGAGTTTTAAGATTAGATTCATTTTCTAAGGTTTTAGCGCCAGGTTCAAGAATTGGTTGGGTTATTGGTCAAAAGCCTTTATTAGAAAGATTCCTTCGTTTACACGAAGTCTCCATTCAAGCACCATCAGGTTTCTCACAATCTATTGTTCAAGCTTTGTTAGGTAGATGGGGTCAATCAGGTTACATTGATTGGTTAATTGCGTTAAGAAAAGAATATACCATTAAAAGAGATTTCACAATTAAAAAATTAGAACAGGTTATGCCAACTGAAGTCGTATCTTGGAACCCACCAATTGCAGGTATGTTTTTCACGATTCAGATTGATGCATCTAAACATCCAGATTTTGAAACAAAATTTGACAAGGATCCAATTAAAGTTGAAAATGCCATGTATGAACATGGATTAAAGGATGGTTGTTTAATGATTCCAGGTTCTTGGTTCAATGCTCCAAATTTCGTTCAAACCGATACCACCTTTTTCTTTAGAGGTACTTATGCCGCTGTTCCGTTAGAACAATTAGGTGTTGGTTTGGAAAGATTTGCAAAGGCAATTAGAGAAGAATTCCAATTAGTTTAGATTGTTTACTTATTGATTTATTTATTTATTAGTTTAGAGTTATATAAAAAAGGTGTAGTTTAATAATACTATAATATTATTATATTATAATACTATCATTACTGGTAATCAATCACAAAATAAGATTAACTTTAAATTTTTTATATTAGAATTTTATATCCAGAAAACTATACAAAATAAGTTAATTAGATTTGTGTAACTTTAAGGGTTGGTGGTAAAGCTTGAACAAGCTTCTTTGCCTTACCTTCATCGTTAACAATTAAAGTATATAAGTTCTTTGTACCTCTAACCTTGAATTTGGTTTGGTTAACCTTCTTACCATTTGGCTTGGTAATAGAGTGAGTCTTGATGGTTGCGGTCTTAACGTCAGATCTTCTTGCTAATTCAACGAATTGCTTAATGTCAGTGATTTCTCTCTAAAAAAATAAAATACAATGTATATTAGGTGATTTAGGGTTAGTATTTAATTCTAAGTTTTTTAAATTTATATGGATAATATATATTTAGATGTCAGTTTATTATTGTTAAGTCTATTTTAATGTGAATCTGTCAATTTTGGTTATAGTCGTGTATTCAATTGATCATGCATGATAAGATTAAAATAGTTAGCTAGTTGTAAATATTATTGAAAACCAGTACAATCATTTGATTAATTGTAAATCAAACGTGTTACTACCTGAAATTTATTTTGATAGAACATGGTATCTAATCATGAATCATCATTTGATGTATTTTAACAAAATTCAAACTTAATTTCTCAATCTTTCACGGATAAACTATTTACCTGGATCTAATAACACATCTAATAATATTGAAAATAAGGTATATGTACTTACAGCCATTGTGATATATAAAAATTAGGTTATCTTTCGAAAACAAATCAAAACTATTTCATATACAATGTTAAAAATTTTGTCAATTTTCTGTAAAATGTAAAGTGAAAATTCCACAAACCGCTAAGGTGGGATTCGAGTATGGAATGTGGGAAACGTTAAGATTGCGTGGATAAAAAAAAAGAAAGGGTTTCAACAACCAAACTAACCCTCTATATACACACGTGACTATATGATCCTTTATGTTGTATGTTTGCCTACATAGGTTACTTTATTATTACTGATAACCATAGTATTTTATTTATTTTATTATTGTTGCTTCTATTAATTAGGCCTGGTCATTTTGTTAGTGTTCAGAATTAAACAACATGTTTAAAAAGAGAAAGGCAATTAAGAACACCGAAGCAAGAACTAAAGATGCTACAAATATTATAGAAGTTGAGAATAATGTTGATAACGTTGATTTGAGATTAAAGTCCGACTTTAATAAGAAAGGGCGAACGGAGGAAACAGAGGAAATAGAGGAAACAGAGGAAGCAGAGAAAGCAGAGAAGGATTATAACAACCCCAAAGACATCAACAATTTAAAAGAAATTGCCATTGAACAGCCAAGTAAGATCTTCAAACCAGATGTACTCGTTGATGAACAACATCAAATACATAAAGAATATGAAAAAATTTTAAGTAACGCAAAGAAAATTCAAGAAAAAGATTCAGATGGTAATAAATTATATACTGGGATGATATCCAAAAAATCACAAAAAGAAGTATTAGTTAAACCTGTATCATCTCATGTTGCACAAAATTTTATAATGGATTATCAACGTGATGTTTGCAAAGATTTTTTAAAGAATGGATACTGTGGATTTGGTGATACTTGCAAATTTTTACATTACAGGGAAGAGTTTAAGAGGAATAAATCACACATCGAAAAGGAATGGGAAAACGCCGCTAAAAAGCGTAAAAAGTACTAAGAATAGGAATTATATAAGGTCTATAAATATTTTTTGTACATTAATTAATTTAACATTTTTCTAAGTTACTTTCTAATGATTGTCCTACACAATCATATATCGAATTCCAATTTTTGCTTATATTATCAGCAATCTTTTTTTCTAGTGGTTGATTACTGTTATCATCGTTATCAATTTCAGAAACTAATCTTCTTACAATCAGTTTAATGATTCTATTGTCATTAGAAATTAGATTTAATGGCTTTTCATGATCAAAATTATTATTAATATTTAGCTGCTCGAGATACCAATTATCTAAAACTTCGACCCATGAATCCAAATTCAGATCAAATGTATAAATTCCCTTTCTTTTATTTGATTTAACAACTATTATTGGACATCCATTTTCTAGCATATACATAGATTCAATGCTTGAATTAAGTTCAAATTTTTTCTTATTATTGGTTGTATTCCCAGCGTCACCATTTGTGATAAATGTTGAATGAATATTGATTATAGGTGCTAAACTTACACCTTCAACAATTGATTTACCTTGAAACATACCATTACTTAAAATTTCAAATTTCCAGGAATAAACTAAACTATTTGAGCAGATACATAAGATATGATCATTATAACAAATTAAATTTACAACATCTGATCCTAATTCAATTGATCCACATAGTTGCCTACCGGTTGATGAAAGCACTAAAATTTTACCATTTGATGTGCATAAACACCAATACTGTAATCCATTTAACTGAGAATCATCGATGAAAACAATTTTTTCATTTAAAAATAACTCCCATTCTTTTCTAGATTTATATGACGTTGAACTTGTTTTTGCAACTAATCTAGTTAAGGAATCAAATTCACTCCAATCTGTATCATCTACTTCATAACTGTTATTTATATATTTATAATGATTTTTAAATTCGTACCTAACTTCAATTATTTGACTTTTTGAATCACTTTTTTGAACTATTAAATTCGAATTTGTGTTTTTTTCACCATATATCGTAACCGGATTAACAATTGCATCTTGGATCCAATCGGGTATGTTCAATTTCTTACGCTTATTAAATCCATTAATTGAATCATTCGTTGATAAATTACCATTTCTGTTATTACCAAATTGCCGTTTACTTGAACCCGAAAGTTTAGATTTATTAGCAGTTAATAAAGATGACCTATTGTTTAAATGTTTACTACCATTTTGATTAGATTCAGCAATGTAATCGATTGAACTATTATTTTCGATCTCAGTTATATCATTAATTAAATTTGATTTTATTGAAAAAACTAAGGTTGATAATCCATTTTTTGGTAATGCAGGATACGGAAGGGATATAATCTTATTTAGTTTGGATCTTTTCTTTAAATTCAATATGTTTTTAGTGTTTAATGATGACGTTGCTGATGAAGATGTAAAGCTTGATGATTTCATTGTTGATGGCGATTGCGAAGAAACTGAAATTAGTGTAGGTGCAACTCTTTTCTTACCATTTTTTGTAATTGTAACCTTTTGGTCCTTTGACGATAATACATCTACTTTTATAGACGTGGATTGATCCGAATTATTTTCGTTATTAATTTTAGGTATAGGCATTTTTTTGTTTGGATGTTTTTTAGATCTTGGAACTAGAACATTCATAACAGCAGTTGAATCATGAGATTTATTGAAAAGTAAATCATTATTAACACTCTCATTATTCATTAGTGATTTTATTCTATCAGGTTTTTGAATTTTATTGATGTTACCAATAACACCAAATTTTTTTTCAGCAAATTGTTCTAATTTTAACTGTTCAACACTTTCGGGGAAATATAGATCTCTATCCTTACCATATCTTACTAAAGATCTATTATTTTCATCTAATGATAAAACTTTACCCAATTCTCGTTCATCAAAAAATAATGATAAAACTTCACCATCTAATCCACATAAATAAACATTTAAACCATTTGGATTCCATGCAACATCGGTAATCGACTTTGTTGAAATTTCAGTTGCAACACATAAAGGAGTTGCACAATTTGAACTCCAAAGTGCTAGTGTTTTGTCTTGACCTGCTGTAATAAGTACAGTTTCTGTTGATGATTTATTATTTTGAGGATCATATAACCTCGGACTGAAGGAACAAACTTCACAAGGTAATCTATGACCAATCAAGCTTAGTTCATTTTCCCAATTACCACGTTTAATTATAATATTTGCATTGATACCTTGATTTATACCATTTGGAGCAGCAATATATAAACCATCAGGACTCCAAGAAGATCTCCGAAAATAAGTAGCTAAAGGAGATTTTGCAAATGGTTCTTTGATAACCTGTTCAATTACAAATTCAAGATCATTACCATTACCATCAATATTTAAGCCATGTCTATATCTGAAAATTCTCATTGATCTATCATCTGAACAAGTGGCAAAATATTTACCAGCTGGATCAAAAATAACACCTTTAACATGACTTTGATGAATATCGAATTTTTTGATTTTTTCAAACGTATTACCATTCCAAATTACAATTGATCTATCTAATCCAACGGTAACTAAAATCGAGCCATCTGGAGCCCATGCCATATCTTGAACATCATTGTCATGAGCAACTAATCTTTTCCTAACAGTCCAGTGCTCTAAATCTGAGTCATCATCTAATCCACCAAAATCTTCATCTAAAGTATTATTACTTCTATGAAGACTCATTATTTTTGTCTTTTCTTCATCTTTTTCCCAAATTAAGATTAATTTATCATCACTACCAGTTGCTAAAAATCTATTATTAGGAGAAAATCGAACACATGTAATTGCACCTTCGTGTCTAGACATGGAACATAATGGCCTGCATTCTTTATTATTTATTGGTAATCCAGATATATTTTTGTATTTGTAAAATGTTTCAACTGACCAAATTTTAACCTTGCCATCTAATCCACCTGTTGCTAGCCTTAATCCATCAGGTGATACAGATATTGAATAAATTTCAAATTTTCTTGTGCCTTCTGTATGTTTCACCCAAGGAAATTTAACAATATGCATGATTAAAAATATGGGTATATTCTAACGTAGATTTTCAACCAAAGTAGTTTATATATTATCACTTTCGATTGCTGTAACATGAAAATGAAAATTAAGGAATCACACTATACATATTCATGACAAAACTTACGCGATTATATGATTGTCTTATAAGAAGATTTAACTAAATAATTTTTTTTATAATAAGTTGCTCAAGAAGAACAAACAATACCGCAACTATACAATTAATACAATTATACAACATAAACGAATGATAAACCATCTAGTAACGACCATCATCTAAGCATCTACTCCTCCGCTGACACCAGTCGCAGCCTCGTAGATTGGGCGCGCCACGTTGAGCGCGGTTAAGAGTAGATCTATGTTTATGAGAAATTAGTTGATATCGAAGTGGATCTTTGTTCCTATTTGTAGCAACTTACAGACAGTGTTGGCAACCTCTACTGTCTTGTAAGAAATAAAGGAGTAAAAGAGGATATAATAAAATTTTTATTTTTCTTTTTATTGTTGACTGAATTAATAGAAATGGAAAATAAATGAACAAAAACAAACAATAAAAAACCCATGATAGAAATATTGAAACCTAATGAATGAAACAGAAATAAGAAAAAATAAAATAAAATACAATTGAAAAAACCAAAAAAACAAGGATAAAATACCAGATATATGACAAGAACAATAATATAAAGAAATTATCATAACAGTCAAGTCATAATAAATTCTTCAAAATCAAATGGGGCGTTATGAATCTCGGATGATAATGGTGCTGCTGACCATTTCTAAAATGTATGTGATGATTAGGTGATATAGATAGTCAAAATATACCTCTCCCTCCAAAAGGTAAAATGAATGTCCTTTATTTATAATGAGACACAAAACACAAACACAAAACATTTGTTGATGACGAAAAGATATGCATTACTGCTGAATGCACACTGTTATACATACCGAGATAACCCATTGAATTATTATATACCATAGTGTAATCATTGTCTTCAACCGTTTTTAAAGATAACGACCTATCAACTTCAGTAAATTCATTTGGAATAGAAAATTCAGGTTCTAAATAATTATTCAAATCCATAACATCATTATGGAATAAACTAAAACCTTCATTGATTTCCTTACAAGGAGTTGTTGGGTTTGATAAATCTGATAATGAAATAGTTGGAGATGATGATTCAGAAGAAGAAAAAGATAACAATGGGGAATCAACAACGTTTGATGGATCTTTTGATTTAACATCTAAGTTCAAGTCTAAACTTAAGTCTAAGTTAAGGTCTAAACCTAAATCCGAAGTTTCATGATCTAAATCTTCTTGCTTTTCAGGTTCTTCTTCTTCATCTTGTTTAAATTCAATTTTAACCTTCTGTTTTTTCAAATCATTGAAATTAGAAGAAGATTCATCTTCATCCGATAAGAACAAATCAGCTGGTCTACTTATCATTGAAATTAACTTAATATTTGGTGTATTAGATGATTTTAGTTTTGAATATAAGACCGATTGATTTTGATGAATTTTAGATAAATTATCTTCCAAAAGTTTGACATAAGATTCTAATTGTTCTACATGCTTTCTCTTTTTTTCACGAGAAGCATGTGCCGCTTTTCTGTTTCTGATAATTCTTTCAACTCTACGTTGTTCTTTTTCAGCGTCTGTTCTTGCCCTCTTTCTAGGAGGTAAAGAAACAGTCGCTGAATTTGAAAGAGGAGAAGAAAATGTAGATGGGGAGGGAGAGGACATTTTGACTAATTTTGGATTGTAGTTGTGATTTTGTGTGTGTCTGAAGAAAGGAAAGAAAAAAAGAAGAACAAACAATAGGGAGACATATTTGTCAACCACATCAAAGTGGCAAACGCCTTCTTTATATACAAAACATCAATTTGCTCGCGAGAAATGAAAAGAAAAGAAATACGAAATAAATACGGGCTTGTTTCTAAAAAAAAGCTCAACACCGATATTTCATTTTCGCATTTTCGCATTTTCGCATTTTCGCATTTTTAGACTTTTTAGTTTCAACAGTGGCAATTTTTAATTTTCAATTTTCAATTTTAGTTTCAATTGATAGAACCGACCACATGTGGTACAATTACTATTAATTTTTTAGCTTTACTAACTATGTCTGCAGATCCAGTACCTGCCAACGATCAAACATCCACCACTGAACCTACACAGGTGGATCCTGAACTCACTGGAGAAGTTGCCTACGATCAAGATGATATGCCTATTCCTCAAGGTATCGTTTCCGTTAATGAGAATCAACTAGACCAAAATGAATCAATCGATCTTAATTTAAAGAATGCCAATAATCAGATATGGCTGATTAGATTAACACCTCAATTATCCGAGTTATGGAAGAACGAGGAATTTTTAAACGGCCAGCTTTTAGGTAATATCAAAATCCCAAAATCTACAAATAACAATCCTAACATACCACAGGATAAAAGAAAAATCTTATTAGAATTGAATAATGAAATACCCGAACATAAATCTCTTGATAATCAATATGAGCTTAAATTAATAAAACAAGTTGTTGATAATGAATATGCCTTTAGTGAATCTCAATTTGAACAATTTCGTCAAAGGTTAATGTATAGAACTCAAGTTGTTAATTTACCTGCTCAACCTAAAATGAAAACTATTAATAAGGAAGCTTTGAGTCATGAAGCAAAATGGTCAAGAAAAATCAAAAATTATAAAAAGGAAGCCCAATTTAGAGAAATGATGGCAAGAGATCCTGATTACAAAACTAAAAGATCCGAAAGTGGTATTGGTACAACGATTTTATCTGATGATGAGAATGATTCTTCAAAGAAATTTAATGGTCGAAGAAGTGCCAAGTTTGAAAAGTTTGAAAAATTTAGAAAGTTTATACCTTATGCAAAAACCATTCCTAAAAAAACTGAAATTGTAGGTAAAGTTGTGCATGAATGCCAGGTTATTCCAACTCAATTAGCAGCAAATAATAAATTAAGAATGTTAGAACAAAGAAAAAGATTAAATCAAATGGTTAAAAAGAAAACTATTAATTATATTAAATCCGAAAGAGTTGGTGTTATGCATGGTAGAACAACTCCAAATATTCAAACTGGTTCAACAATTACTTTATCTAAAGAACTGGCTGCTAAAAAAGAAGCCGCAAAACAAGATGGCCGTGCTGCAAGGCTTGACCGTGATGTTTTAATGAATTTATTATTTAAATTATTTAACGAATATGAGTATTGGACAATGAAAGGTTTACGTGAAAAGACCAATCAACCAGAAGCTTATTTGAAGGAATGCTTAGAAAACATTGCATTAATGGAACGTAAAGGTCCTTATGCTTTGAAATGGAGATTAAAGGATGAATATAGAAAAAGTATTGATGTTGAGAATAAAGTCAAGTCTGGAACAATTGAAGATGATGAAGAAAATGGTAAAAATAACGATAATGATGACGAAGAAGATGATGAAGATATGGATGATATTGAAATGGAAAATATTGCCGCATTATAATAGTTTTACTTATAATCCCGAGCTTGTATATTAAATTTAAAAACAACCTAGTAATATAATAATTAATTATTTGGAAAGTGTAGAATAGAAAAATTAAAATACAATAAAGTTCCGGAATATTCCTCGCAGTTTTGTGTTTCTTTGTCATTTTATTTTTTAATTTTGAGTGAAAATATAATTTGCCTCTCCATTATATTAACTAACAAAGAAGCTAAAATAAATACTAACTATAATCAAGTTACTTCAAAAAACTCCTACACAATGTCTGATGATATAGAGACTTCAGAAAGTCAGAATTTAGTTCATCACTCAACAATTCAAGGTCAATCTTTGAGTAATAGCGTCAGTTCCAGTGAAACAGTAAAGACTAAAAATAATATAAATACCGATGCATTAAATGAAATCAGTAGTAGCCCAACCACAATTGATAGTGCAACACTTGGTTCAACAATTTCCCATATTGTTGGTGCTCTATCTCCAAGTAATGCAACTACATCACCAACTAAAACTACTGTTATTATTGATTCAGCTAGAAATGCTGACACAATTACAGCACCAAATAGCACGACTATAAACAATGAAAATTCATATTCAACTAACTCAAATGCACCAATTAACTCAAAATCAGCCTCCAATTTAAATTCAAATATAGATTCGATACATTTAGCACCTCCAATCACTTCTATCCAATCACACCCCGGCGTGAAATTTGTACAGAGTGATCAATTAGAAGCTTCATTTACTGGAGTGTCAAACAAAAATACTGATCCAATTTCAATGGTTTTACCTGATCCTAGCTCAGATCAAAACGACGAAAAATTGTCGAATCAACAAGCAAGTATTATGGGTGGAATTGGTGTTGCATTGGGTATGCTAAATTCTACAACTGAAAAAAATGATTTAGAGCTAGAAAGTTCATCAACTAATAATAAAAATAATAATAAAAACTCAATTGTTAAGTCATCTCCATTGTTATCTTCGACTCCTCCAACAGTTAGTAAAAGTTTAATTAAATCATATCCGTTTTTGATTTTGGTGCTGAAAATATTGAATATTTTAACTTGGAATGATAATTCAAATCATTTACCTGTTTTGTTGGTTTTGATTACAATTTTTGCAGTACTTTATTACGAACCCTTAATTATTTATTTAGGCCATTTACTACCAGTTTTAGCAATTTGGCTCTATTCAGAATCTAAAAATTACGTAAAAACGTATCAATCTCAGCATTCAACATTAGATGATATAATTCAAACAATGTCATTAATTTCAAATAGATCAGAAATATTAATTTCTCCAATTGTTGAATTAGGTTTAACTGCAGGGGATTTAAAACGACTATTATTTACAACTGTTTTCCTATCCCCTGTTTATGTTGTTATTAGTTTTTTCTTTCTGCCTCCGAATAAAATGATTTTATCATTATTAGTTTTAATTTTAACGTATCATTCAAAATGGTCAAAAATTACTAGAGCTTTATTATGGAAATCACGTAGTTTTAGATTATTATGTTTTTATCTAACTGGTCTAGATTTTGAAAATTCAGGCTTATCAAAAGCATCATCATTATTCAGTTTAAATAAAAGATTATCAAAAAGATTTGGCAAAACTAATGCAAACACTGGTTCATTTGTTAACAATTCAAGTTTAAACTCAAACTCAAAGTCTTCTTCCGTTAGATTCACATATGTTATTTATGAAAACCAAAGACGTTGGTTAGGTGTTGGCTGGACACCGAATTTATTATCATATGAAAGAACTCCATGGACTGATGATTTCTTGAATGAATCTGAACCAATTGATTCATTTGAATTACCTCAACTGCCATTATCAATTGATCTTCAAGATAACGACTCAACGGATTTGAATATATATTCCAATAGTAATGATGATGAAATTCTGAACACAAAGGGTATGGTTTGGAGATGGATTGATAAAACTTGGAGGTTGGATTTAACAAATGATGGGTCAATTCAATTATCTTCAACTAAACCTAGAACAACAGCAAATCCAAGACCCGATGATGGTTGGATTTATTACGATAACACCTGGAAGAATCCAACGACTGAAGATGGTTTTAGTAAATATACGAGAAGAAGAAGATGGATACGAACTGCCGAATTAGTTTATATTACCAAAGATGGCAAAGATATCCCTGTTAAGAATAATAGCATTAATAATAAAAATGTCAAGATTCAAGAAAGCACAGCACCATTACAAGATAATGAAAAAGGTGTTAGATTTGATAATTTAGATTCAACATCAACACACTCAAGTAGTAATGATGGTCCAACATCTGGACAATCTTTAAAAGAGAAACCAAGTAGAGGTGGTTTGAAACGTAGTGATAGTGGTGAAATTAAAAAGAGAAAAAGCTTGAGGTTTGAAGAGTCTTCTAGTGGTCTTTAATTAGTTTTTATTCAAAAATGTAGAATAATATGAGTTATAAATATAATTGTTTATTTGTACTATAAAAAAAAAAGATGTATTTGTAATTATATACGTTATATACAGGATAGACTATTGAACTTGATATTTTTTAATTGAGAATTTTCTTTGTATATTTGAGTTTTTCTTCCGTTGGGTTGAGAAATTTACCCTTTCTAATAAGATATATTAATAAAATCGAGGAAGCAACTGAAAGTGAATACCAAGTAACTAAATAATTAAGATGGTTATTTTTATAATCAACTCTTGGAATTTTACCCAGAGGAACACCTGCATTGATGAATTGCAATGGATCAAATTCTTCAGCTGTGTCATAGTCAACAGCAGCATTTGATTTATTATCAATTTCATCAATAATAGTTGTTGTTGATGGCGATGATGATGATAATTTCCAAAATTTCCAACCGTTAGTTTTCTTTGTTGTTACATTAACAGGTTCTAGTAAATTTTCATTCTTTAACCATTCTGGTTTGTCATGAAAATTTTGTAAGGCCTGCAAATAAACTTGGGACGTACCTAATTCTTCAGCCATTGCATCGGCATCTAGATATTGATATAATCTTGAACCGCTATCATGGTCCATATTGAATATGCCCTTTTGTGGTGCAACTCTGACAACACATTCAATAGTAATTTCACCCTTTGGACACGATAAATGTTGTAGATTTCTAGTTTTAGGAATAACTTTATCAGCTGAGATCCAACCTCTATCAATTAAAACATCTTCGGATCCGTTACTTTGAACAAACGGACAAACCAACGTGTAACCTTTACGTCCATCGTGTAATCTTGGCCCAACATAAACTTCTCTCGAATAATCAAAATGTCCTGTAACTAAAACTTTTCTATATTCTAAATTTGGTAAATCTTCTTTGGTAAGATTTTTTGGTAGTGCAATTGGTTTATAAGTTAGACGATCTTCACATTCAGCCACTAATTTGTTTTTCCATTTCAATCTTTTAACTTGCCAAGATCCTAAAGCAAATGTAATAATCGGTGCTAAACATAATAAACCAAAAAACACTTTCCTGCTTGTTTTACCAGAAAACTCAATATTTTGTGACAATTGTTTTTGAGTCCTTATTGGATTCCAGTCAACATTTGCAGTTTTCACACTTGCATACCATCTTTGAAACTGAGAAGAAGTCTTCTGACTACTTCTTACAGTTCTCTTGAGTTTAAACATTGTTGAAATTAAAAATAATAAAGGATCTTAAAGATCTGAAAGACAGAGCAAATGCCGTATTTTTGACTGGAGCGCACGAATTTTTTTAAACTTGAATTTAGTTTTTTTTGATTAATGCCGGCAGTGTTAGTTTTACTAAATAAACGGTACACAAATGAACAATCTAAAATGACTTTGAAATATCAACAGCCGCCTCCCTTAGTAGTTGTAAATCAGGCACATTTCTGGTTTCATTTTCTCTTAAAACTTTTTCCCATAAATGTCCATGTAATTTTTCTTTATTCAGCATTTCATCTTCCAAGTTCTTCATTTCTTCTCTTGTGCCAAACTTGAGTAAAAAAGCATAGTAATAAATATAAAAATCACCATATTGATCATCTCTATCTAAACAAGCCTTAAAAAATTGATTCGACCTATCAATTTTACCAGATTTCCACAAATCTTTTGCAATTGTTAAAATAATTAATGGATCATCATTAGTTTTCTTCAATGCTAATACATACATATTTTTAACTTGTTGCTTTGTCGCAAGCTTAATATTATCTGCCCAAAGCAATGCAGAGTCTGGGATTATTAATATTGCTTTAGATAATACCCGCTGTGCGTGATTTTTATTATCTGTATCCAGTTCAAGTTTGATTCTTGCATGATAAAGAATATCAGATTTTGGATGGTGTGATAATGATTCATCTATAATTGATCTTGCTTTAATTACGTTATTTAATTTTTTTTCGTATATAGCAGCCAACGAAACATATAATAATTCATTTATCTTACAGTTTAATATACCTTTTTGTAAAAGTACAATAGATTCTTCAATTTTATCAAGTTTAATTAGTATCTCACTCTTTTCTTGATATAACAAACTCTCAGTTGGATACTTCAATATTGAGCCAGATATTGTTGACAACGCAGACTGAAAGTCATTTAGCCTCCTTTCAAAACTTGCTTTTTTTATCCATAAAGCAACAGTTGGATTATCAATTGTTTTTAAACAGTTTGTAAATAGATCACAAGTGGTGTCTAAAGATCCAAATTTTGATTCAAAATCAATTGTGTAAATCCAAAGTTGTTCTGAGTTTTGATTTTTTTTTAAACCATCAGATAAAATATCACGAATTTTATTGAAATCTTGATCTAATTTAATTCTATCATTACAGTACATGATATATATCTCAATTGTATTTGGCAATGCCGCAATTGCCATTTCATAAATCAAAAATAAATTACTATAGTCTTTCAATCTTTTCTTCATTTTTAAATATTGTTTCCACGCTTCAAGATAATCTGGATATTTATCTGTGATAAAAGTGTAAATTGAATCTGAAATTTCTAAATGCCCCAACGAACAATTCAATTCAGCTCTTTCTAACAATGTGAGAACGTCAGAAGTATCAGTTTCTAAACTTTTCAATATAATGGCACGACACGTCAACTTTAAACCTTCATTTTCGCAAGTTTCGGCTTGTCTATACCATTCATCATTATCACTAAACTCGACACTTTCAAATGCTTTGTTAATATACTGATAAATTTTTACTTCATTTGATGTATTTCTTTCTTCAATTTTTGACATACTTATCCAAACAAGGTAGTGTTTTTCCTTAGCTATATGATCAATTGAACTGATTAGTACTTGAATTGATTCGTTTTTTTCTTTTAAGTTTGACAATTTCATCCATAATTCAAAGGAATTAGGTATAATCGCAGTTGCTTTTTCAAGCATTTTTATTGCAATTTTTTTATCTTCTTCATAATCAACAATCGCTACCCATAATTCAACAGACTTTGGTGACCATTCTAAGGCTTTTCTTAAAACTCTAACTTTTGATAAATTATCAAGCTCTAGATCTACAGCTTTAAACCACAACTTTATGGATTTATAATTGTATTTTATAGCGTCTGCAACAATAACTTTACTTGTCGGTATATCATTAGCATTTATTTCCAAATTAGTTAGCCAAATTTCTTCAGATTTTGGACATTTTTCACATCCTTGTTGAATTAATTCCTTTGCTTTTTTAAATTTTTTTGCATCAAATTCTAGTTTAGCACTTGCAATCCAATTTTGCGGGTTATTAGACGATGTCTCTCGAAGTTTTGCAAACAGCTTTCGTGTTCTTTTATAATCTCCAATATTATATTGACTATTCTGCGGTCCTAATAATTCTAAATACGCAGTTTTATTAATATTATTCTTTAATTTGGGACTAACACCCATTTTAATTTGATGTTCTAGTAATCTATCTTTTGTTTTTGTAATTTTAAATAAATCAACATTACCGCCATCATCATTGCATTTCTTATTAGCATTATCATTGTCATCTTCAATTTCAGCATTTGCCTCATCCAATGCAAGGTCAGTTGCTCCAGAATTTTTCATTCCCAATGCAATCAAATCAGAATTTCTATAAAATCTTTGTTGTTCTTGCAACTCATTTCGAAGCCTTTTATTTTTTCTTGTAAAATCTCCGGATTCTGGCAGGTTCGCCCATTCTTCAACAGAAATAGCCGATAAATCTTGTTTTACATCCTGAAATTGTTCTGAAATTTCAGCTATAGAGTTACTAACACTTTTCTTCTCAACTTTAACCTTTTCGTTATCTTGTTCATTGCCTGCTGCAGGGTTTGAATTGTACTGACGTTTTTTGTTTCTCTTTTTCTCCAAATATTTTTCAATATCATCATATATTTTATCAGCTTCAAGATCTTCCTTTTCATTTACAGTTAACACAGGAATTAATGGTTCTTCGGAATCCTCAAATCTCCCATCATTTGAAGTTTTCTGAAAGGATAAAATTGGTATTTTTTTTGAAGGTCCCAAATCTGCTTGTGTGACAAAACCTGTAGCCCCTCTTCCAATTCCAGGTATATATCCAGGAGGTGGATCCTGATCTAAAAATGATTTTCGTTCCATGTTTGCCAAACTTTAATATTTGAATTGACTATTCGATCTAATAGACAATTCAAATACATCATAAATTCATGTTAAGAAAGAAAAATAAAAGTCGGGCTGTGGGCCGCGCCTGGTTTTTTATTTTTCATCTAAAAATTTTTCATTTTCAATATGATTTCCTAGGGCTTTTTAATAGTTTTCATGAAGATCTCTTACTGTCTTTCATTCCTTTGTTAAATCAATTCATTATGTCTAAAAGAAGTGCACCTGAATTTGAAAACAATCATGCAGATAAGAAAAATACTGCAGCAAAAGTAGCTGATGTTGAAATGATAGATAATGATGATGATAATAATATGGCTAAACAATTAGGTATTGAAGGTGAAATGGAAAATTTATCTGGTGATGATTATGATAGTGAAGGTGAAATCATTGAGTTAGATCAATCAGATGATGAACTAGACAATGCAATTGATAGCGATGGTTTAATTGCAAAGGCAAAGGCATCACAGATTCAAAACGCCGAAGAAGGTGATGAAACACTATATTTACCACATAGATCAAGACCTTTAGGACCTGATGAAGTTTTAGAAGCAGATCCAACAGTTTATGAAATGCTACATAATGTTCACATGCCATGGCCATGTCTTACGTTAGATGTTTTACCTGATAGATATGGTAACGAAAGAAGAAGCTACCCGGCAAAAATGTATGTTGCAACTGCCACTCAAGCACAGAAATCAAAGGATAATGAAATGATTATTATGAAGTTATCTTCATTATCTAAGACTCTTGCAAAATCTGAAGATGAGGAAGATGAGAACGAAGAAGACGAAGACGAACAAGAGCAATTCGACCCAGTATTAGAAAGCGAAACTATTCCATTAAAACATACAACAAATAGAATCAGGGTTAATCCTTGGGCGTCTCAGACCAATGAATATTTAACTGCAACCATGTCAGAAAATGGTGAAGTTTATATATTTGATATTTCCTCCCAATTTAAAGCATTTGATTCACCTGGCTATGTTATTCCAAAACAGAGTAAGAGACCAACTCATATCATTAAAAATCACGGTAATGTTGAAGGTTATGGTCTTGACTGGTCAGCAGTTGAAGATGGTTCATTACTCTCTGGTGATATAACAGGTAGAATATATTACACACAGAGAACTAATAGCAAGTGGACGACTGACCGTACTGCATATCAAATTAATGATTCATCAATTGAAGATATTCAATGGTCAAAATCAGAGAAAACCGTCTTTGCAACTGCAGGTGTCGATGGTTATGTTAGAATATGGGATACAAGATCTAAAAAGCATAAGCCAGCGTTAAATGTTATTGCGTCACAAAGTGATGTTAATGTTATTTCATGGTGTGATAAAATTGATTATTTATTGGCCTCAGGTCATGATGATGGTAGTTGGGGTGTTTGGGATTTAAGAAACTTCCAACCAAATGCACAACCAGCACCCGTTGTTTCATACGATTTCCATAAATCACCAATCACATCTATTGCATTTAATCCATTAGATGAATCAATTGTCGCAGTTTCCTCAGAAGATAACACTGTAACATTATGGGATTTAGCAGTTGAAGCGGATGATGAAGAAATTGCACAACAAAGAAAAGATATTAAAGAATTAAATGATATTCCTCCCCAATTATTGTTTGTTCACTGGCAAAAAGATGTTAAAGACGTTAGATGGCATAAACAATTACCTGGTACTTTAGTAAGTACAGGTACTGATGGTTTAAATATATGGAAGACTATTTCTGTTTAGTTTATTTCAATAGATTTTGTGTTTTTACCTTTTTTTTTACATTTATCATATGACTGTACAGTTTCTTAAATTTTTATAAGAATACCTGGGCTAGAGTTATAAATAACAATATATAAATACAGGGAAAACTTATTACGCAAATATGTGAAAAAATATAAAACTAAGATGATAAAGGTGTCGATTCATCAATTGATTGGTGGCTTTGATGAGTATAATTTCTATAATTTTCTTCCGCAATTCTTAGTTCGGCATTTGCTTCAGTTAATTTAGTTGGGTATTTCCAATTATAATATAAACACATCATAAGTAAAAGCAATTGTAAGTTAGCACCTGCAAAATAAGGTAACCAAGAACTCCATTGCGAACCAGGTTGTTTGAATAAACTGAGCGACCAAATGTAACCTCCTGGAGTTTGTAAACACATCATTGGAATTGATAAAGTACCTGCATGTTTTACCTTATATGTTGTTATGAATTGGGGTATATATTGAATCAGTGATAGAATCGTTGAAATTATACCACTAAAATCAGCAAATAATAACAATGAATCCATTTTGTGTTTATCATTTCTCAACCTCAGATATGAAACAAAAACTATATTCGCAAACCCATATAGTAAAAATATGTAAAAATTAATTTTTAGTTTCTTATAATCATCCTGTGATTCTCTAATTGAATTTTTAGTTGCGAAGATACATAATGAAAATATTGAGATTGCAGCAGAAGCCTGTAGAGAGATTTGGAAGAATCCCATCAACGAATTTGTACATTGAAAAAAAGTTAGACCTCCTGCATAACAACAATCACGTGCGGGTATAGTGACTATAAAAATATTAGTCAATGCAGATACAGCTGATAAAGTTCCCAAAAGAAGGAAATCTGGAGATAAACCTTCACTGGTTCTTCTTTTGAAGATTTTGACAAATTGGGGAATGTAAGAGCTAAAGATCCCAAGAGCAAGGCCAAAACCTAAGACAAAAGTAATGGCAGATGGAGTTGTATATTTTGAACAGCTCATGATCAAGAGAACATTTGGGAATTAACAAAAGTGGAGCTGTAATAGCTAATAAAGCCTTCTTCATGGCACGTTAGCAATTCATGTCTCGCCCACGACAACTAACAATGTGTTAACGCGTCGATCGGCGTTGGTTTAAAGAAACCCGTGCACACTTTTAACTCTCTGGCTTGGTCACTGAGGGGAATTGAAAAATAAAACTAACAACATGAATGAAGTGAAGTTACAAGATTCGAGTTAGTTTGAATGGATTTCTGTAATAAGCAGCAAATATTTCACAATGACCACCCCAACCGCATTTGCAGAAGCAGCAAGATTTTCAGTTACACATGCTGACCTCAGAATTCGTGTGTTGAATTTATATAGAAGATATTTAAGACATTCTAGAGAATTCGTTAACAGTTATGATTTAGATATTCCGGCATACCAAGTAAAGACAAAAATCAGACAAGAATTTGAGAGACATAGATTTGTTAATGATTTAGGTATTCAAAATGTTATTTATATGAAAGCTGCGATGGAATTCCAAGAACTAACCAATTTCTGGAAACAACAATGTCACGTTCTCAAATATTTTGAAGATTTCGAACATTACAGTTCAACTACTAATAACTCTTTCGTTCAAAAGTTCTTAAAGGGTGCAAATTAGATCCTATCATATATCATATATTCACTTCATATTATCATCGTCCCATCTAAATTACGATTTTATCTACTATACTTCTTAGTTTAACTTTATTATACTATATTATTTATTTTTTTTTAGTCATTAATAAATTATTTATTTTACATACATAATATCTAAAGATCTATGAATTATGCTTCATTCTGCAAATAAGTTTTCATCTTTTCTAAACAATTGTGGGTCATTTTTTCATCAACAATTTTCAAGAATCTAACCAATTCAAATGATGTTTCGAAATCTTTTGAAACAATTAGCTTCTTCAGTATATTAATAATTATATCTTGATCACTATTACTGATTGATGAAACAGAAGATTTTTTCTTCTTTTTGTTCTTATACTTCTCTTTACTTTTATTTTTATCAAATTTTTCATAATTTAACATAATGATGAAAAAATGTGCTGTTAATTTTTGATTATCACTTTCTGTAAACAATCTATTAACAATATATCTAGGATTTTCTTTGGCCTTTTCGAAAAAAATCGGCCAAAAATGTGTTTCAGTTTTTTTTAAACAATTGAGAATAATTTCATATGAACTACCAGTTAAATTGATTAATGAATATAACCTAGAAAAATATTCATCTTCCCCATCAAACTTTTTATCATCGTAACAATTTTGTAAATAATCGACCATTAATTTCTCCAAAACAAACTTAAAATTCTTGAATTTAGAAAATTTACCATAAACGGTGGTGATATTCATTACATTCGAGTCGTATTCGTTGTTTTTAATTGATATATTTAATAAAATATAATGATTTACTAAATCTGTTAAATAGTTTTTTCGATTCGTTTCTAATTTCAATTTTAGTTTATTAAAACATTCAATCTCTAATCCGAACATAACATTTTGATTTGGTATGGTTGTAATCGGGTAAGGACAAACACCTGTATATTTAACAGTGTATTCAACAGCAGATTGGATAACATCATTACCTATGTTAATTTTAATTGGCTTTAACTTCAGTAAATTTAAATCATCATTGAGATTATAATGAATCAGTTGTGACCCATCAAATAAACAAATCAATGAATTATTTAATTTATAAATATATTCAACCATGTTGCTTATTAAATATGTAACATAAGAGAACGAATAGCTTTCAGGAATTTTCTCTCTCTTAATATAGTATAGATCCGTATTTGAAAGGAATAAAATATCTGTATCTGAAATTTTCATAATAGTGCTATAATTTAATATAATTGATTCATCATTGTCTTTAAAACACGTTTTCAATCGATAAACAATTGATTTTTGTAATGTTATTGATGACTTGTAGGACTTTAATGATTCATCTTTAAGTAATTTATTTCCATAATCTCCGCTAACTTTATCAGTAAAAGTAGTTGTTTTATTTAAATTCCAAGAATAACAGTTTAGCTTGTTTGTAACTGCAAACAAAATATCATTATATAGATCAATGTTGAAATTAACAAAAATCTCTTCAAATGGCGTTTCGTTGAAATCAAAATTCCAAACAACAAAATCCAAACAGAATGATTCGGTAGTTTCAAGAATTCTTTCAGAAAAAATTAAAATTTTGGAACCTGCCGTATCCTTGTTATTATCCTTTAGTCCTAAAATTAAATAATTTTTCCACCATAAACATTTTTCAACTTTTGAATCATCCTTTTCAAAATTTGCTGTATCTTTACTACTTTCCAAAAATTTCCACTGTTTTGTCAAAATACTAAAAACTATAACATCATAATTCCCAACAATACAAATATTATTACCATCATCACTAACAGAACATGATCTTATAGTATTATTATTAATTCTGAATAATAGTGGTATCATTTCAGTTAACCAAACATCAGTTTCCTTATTCGTTATGTCATTAATATTATAATTATAATGATGATGTTCCACTAGCTTTTTTTCATATGCTTTAAAAATTGATACTTTATTAAGATCATATAAAACTGGTCGTTTCATGGATAATGAATTAAAACCCTCACCACTATTGCAAACGGTCAAATCAATTGTGATAATTTTATTCTCATTATTTATTAAAACAATTTCTAAGGAACTTAAATATTGAATCTTTTTTACATTTGAAATTTTTAATTGATCATATTCAAAAGTTGAGAAATTCAAATTACCTAGAACTGAATAAATATTCCAACCATTTGAGTACAAAACAATAATTGAATCTCCAAATGGATGTAAGTATAAGTCTTTAGCATTTTTGGACGGTAAACATGGTTCTATAACTTTTAATAATTTACAGGTCAAATCATCCATTAGTTTATAGATCAACAATGCGCCATTATCTAATAAAACATAACAAATGTTTTTGAAATGATTGATTAATGATTTGATGGCTTTTAATTTAGAAGTTTTTGGACATTTATAGACAATTGATGTGGTGAAATTAAGAGTTGAACCAGATTCCTCCTTTCTTTTAATCAATAAAACATCGCCCTGTTCATTATTCCATAAAAAGCAATCTAAATCATAGTTATAATCCATACCTTTGATTTCACATTGATTATTGATCTCTGGATCTCTAAACCAATCCAACTCATCAGCTAAAATAAAATTTATGTCTCTTTTTTCACTTGAAGTATCAACTGGATTAGTTAATTTCATATTACTATTTGATAATTGAACAATTTGAAATGCGTGTGGCTTAGTATTGATTAATAATAATTCCGTGTTATTAATAAAGGCATATTCAACAACAGGGCTGGCAATATTTAAGATTAGTTTTAATCTTAAACCTAAATCCAGAATTGGAACTTCTAATCCATCTAATCCAATTATACTACTAATTAAATTCTTAATGATACCTTGATTTTCAAGGCTGCTGTTAATTTCAAACTTTGAATTGATTCCACCATACGTCGAAGGGTTCAGTTTGTAATTGGTTAAAGGGAAACCATTTTGTATAATCTGATCAGACCTCGAATATATAGTTAATAATTCACTATTGCTACCACCGAAATTTATGGTATAAACAAGTATAACATTTTTATCAGTTTTGATAGCAAAAGTCTGTTGATTTGTTGATAATTTGATTGATAAATTTGAACCAAATCGTTCAATTGATTCATCGGATCGGATATGTAAATTTACTGGAGCTTTATGTTTCCAATCAAATAAATAAATTGATCTATATGTTATTATAACATATGGTAGTCCATTTGAATAATTTGTTAATAGATCAACTATTTCATCATTGTGTGGATTAGATTTAAATTTATGATCCTTTGTATCTTCTAGTAGTTCAATTTCTGGTAAAGTCTGAATTCGACCTATGGAAGTAGGCCAATGCATTGCTGGTTAACTATGAATGTCTTTGGTTAATTAACTACTAAGAGTACAGGTCACAGATTTTATCACAGTAATGACGATGCTGAATTTGCAGATATTTTATACACATTCAGCTTTTTGATTGCGGGATTGAAATTTAGAAAATTCAAAGTTTAATGTTTTAATCCCTAAATTTGATAATTAAGTTTAAAAAATTTATTAAATTATAAAGATACAATGAGGATACCATAAGTTATATGGGGATAAAAACAATCTGACAATTAGATACTTGAATAAAAGATGGAAGAATTTGAACTGGATTCAAAATTAAATATAAATAGCTCTTAAAACACCAGAACATATCACAAAAAAGCCAGAAAAGAAATAAAAGAAAATTTAGTAGAGGAATCAAAATATTAATCTGTGTCCAGATTGTTAGATAATCAAACAATTAGTAAAAAAAAAGAATAAGAAAGGAGGAGGGGGGATAAATAGGGAAAAAGAGTGTAGAAAATAAAAATTAAGTATGTTATTTTATTATTCTAAGTTGCATTTGAATTTTTTATTTTATTAAATATAATGGTTAATTTATAATTCATCTTGTTCACCATGTTCTTCAAAATCAAGATCATCATCTAAACCTCCAACTTCTTCATATTGCTGATATTCACTAACCAAATCATTCATATTTGATTCAGCTTCGGTAAATTCCATTTCATCCATACCTTCAGAAAGGTACCAATGCAAGAAAGCCTTTCTCTTGAACATGGCACTAAATTGTCCACCGACTCTTCTAAACAATTCTTGAATTGATGTAGAATTACCAATAAACGTTGCAGCCATATCTAGACCGCTTGGCGGGACAGAACAAACAGAAGATTGGACATTATTTGGAATCCATTCAACAAAATAATCTTGATTTTTAACTTGAACTTTATGCATTTCATCTTCAACTTCTTTAACCGATACATTACCCCTAAAAAATGCAGCAGCAGTTAAGTATCTACCTTTTCTAGGATCGGAAGCAGCCATCATATTCCTTGGATCAAACATTTGTTGTGTTAATTCAGGAACCGTCAAAGATCTAAATGATTGTGAACGTTCAGCCGTCAATGGAGCATAACTGACCATAAAGAAATGAAGTCTTGGAAATGGAACTAAATTAACCGCCAATTTTCTTAAATCTGAGTTTAGTTGACCTGGAAATCTTAAAGAGGTGGTGACACCAGACATAACAGAAGAAACCAAACGGTTTAAATGATCATATGAAGGTTGATTTATTTTCAAAGTATTAACGCAAATATTGAATAAAGCTTCGTTATCGATACAAAATGTTTCATCAGCATTTTCGACTAATTGATGAACAGATAATGTTGCATTGTACGGTTCAACAACGGTATCCGAAACTTTGGGAGAAGGCATAACAGAAAAAGTTGCCATCATTCTATCGGGAAATTCTTCTCTAATTTTTGAAATTAAAAGAGTACCCATACCAGAACCAGTACCACCACCCAAAGAATGTGTAATTTGAAAACCTTGTAGAGAATCGCATCCTTCAGCTTCTCTTCTGACAACGTCTAAAACAGAATCAACTAATTCTGCACCTTCAGTATAATGACCCTTTGCCCAGTTATTACCAGCAGATGATTGACCAAAAATTAAGTTATCAGGTCTAAATAAATTACCAAATTGTGAGGTTCTAACATTTTCAATTGTTGCAGGCTCTAAATCAACCAAAACAGCTCTTGGAACATATTTACCACTTGCAGCTTCGTTAAAATAAACATTTAATCTTGATTTTTGTAATTCATTTGTCCCGTGATAATTTCCATTTGCATCTAAACCATGTTCGTCACAAATAGTTTCCCAAAATGCGGCACCAACTTGATTACCACATTGACCTGTGGATAAATGAATCTATAATAAATTAATTATAAAAAGAGGAAGAAATGTTAGTATTTTGCTAAATATAACTGTAGGTAAAGATAGTAAATTCATAAACAGGAATTTATATGTATTTTAAATATTTGCCACACTGTTTTAACAAGCAAACCTAAATTTCAAATAGCAATAGTTTATAAAACTACTGTAATTCACTTTGGTTTGAATTAAAAAGACAAGTTAGATCAATATCAAAGGTAAAACCTAGCGGTATACATACAATTTCTCTCATAATTGCTCAGTAATTTTTTTTGAATTATCTGGTATAATGTATTGATGATAAGAAAGATAACAGTGTAAAAAATTGGGGTCTATTGATATCGTAAAGAAAAGGAACACTATAAAAAACGTTCAATCACTTGTTCAATGTGCTTACTGTGACTAGAATCAAGTACAGAGGGATAGAAACACGGATCAACACAAACAGATAGATATGTTTCACAAAACCAAAACATGCTCTGTTTGATTTTTTCCCATTTCATTTTTGGATTTCGCACCGTTTGGGAAAAGGTAAACAAGAGTGGAATAAAAGAAAAAATAAAATAAAAAAAAAAAACAGGATTCAACTCGCGAGGCCACAGAAGGTGATTTATCACATTGGGAAATCTCGAATAGACACAGGGCCGCGTAACCACTACAAATTCTATCTATGGTATATACACTTTGCTGTATCCCTCCACAGGACGACGACAACAGACACATGAGGCAAATTCACGCACAAAAAGAGACACACGACATTGTTCACAAATTGCCAGGCATTTACAGGGCCAAAGAATGATTTGTCGAGAGTTTTCATGACAGATGACACAAATACCTAAATCATCCGATTCTAATTCATGAAGTCTGTGTGTACTGAATGTGGGTGTTGCCAATTGATTTTTTTCCAAGAGTAAATCAAAGAGTTTGAGATCGTCTGTATAATATTTATGGAAATTGGACCTTGTGAGTTTAGAGGATGGATCATTCAAATGCTTTAAATGATAACTCATAATTTGATTTTCAATAATATCTGATTGGGACGTTGGAATGAGTAAATGTTTCAAATCATCCAGTGTAATTAATTCATTTAATAATAAGGTATTTTCTAAAGTATTAGTATTAGTATCATTTCCATTATATTCAACACTATCATCATCATCAACATCACTTTCATATTCATCAATATTATCAGTATCATCATCTAGTTCTTCAATTCGTTGAATGTAATCAGCCGACTCGTCATTTTCTGATAGATTTGTGTTTAATAAAAGCTGTGGGTATATTTCATTCAATTGATTAATGTCTATATTATCGATATCAATTAAGTTATCTTTAAGACCACTACAATTATCGTCTTCTTCTTCATCGTCGTTGTTTAATTTATATATAATTGTATTACCATTTTCATTTTTTAAAATACGATATTTTCTAAAATTTGATTCAACCATCAACTTTTTGTCGTTATCATTCTCATTATCATTCTCATTCTCATTACTAATCTTATTATTGTTATTATCATCATCAACATCACCATTGATTTGTAAATTTGTTCGTTGAACAACATTTACTATTTTCAGCTTGATTAATTTTAAGAATTTAAATATAACATTACTCAACATTTTTAATCTTTTCAACATAATGATGCTTTTTTTATCCCTTGATAAGTGTTTACCGTCTTTATCCTTTCTGAAATTCTCATCCAATACAACTTGTAAATCAGGATTGTTAGTTAATTTATTGCCGTATGGATTCATTTTCGACTTTACATTATTTAATTTTTCATTGATATAATTATTTTTAGGGATTAAAATATTTGAAGTTTCTTGAATATAACATTGATTAATTGAAATATTTATGACAAATTCTCCAAAACTTATCAATGCAGTATAAAAGTCATCATTTAATGATACATTAACGCTATTCCAATTTTTCAGTAAGCTAGACATCGACAAATCGTTGAACGAAAACTTAATTAAACCTGATAAAACAAATATGAATTCGCTTAGTAAAATAATTAATAAAACACAAAAATGTGGGAAATAACCAAGTATTATAGTAAATGGTAAATTCAATAAATTCGAGTAAACTAAGTTATAGCCATAAAAAAATAATGTAAAGATTCCAATAATTGAAGATGTAATTAGTTTATAGTTTGATAAATTAAGTAGTCCCAATAGATGAATATTTATTTGATTTGATAATGCAATCAATGAAATTATTAACATCTCGATTGATAATTTAATATCAAATTGAGCTTCCTGAAATGCTAACGAATACTCAAACAATGTTATACCTGTTTCCATTGAAGGTTTGCAACCTGATGCAACACTTATGAAAGTATCGAGTATTTGACTTATACACAATGATAAATGAAAGTTTCTTAAAATGGAAGTAGTTGGACCAATTTCTTCTGTGGTAGGGTCCTCATAAAAAGAATTTCCAAAGGAAAATGATAGAAATGTAGATTCACTGAATAGTTTTTTGTCAAAGGTAAAATAGTTCGACTTTAATAAATATTGAACTATAAAATTGGTGGAGTATGTTTTCAAGCTTACAAATATTCCATAGCTTCCTTGAAACAATATATAAATTGCAAATAATCTCAATATTAAATTTGATAAATAAGGTAATTTTCTTCTATTTCTAGTTGATGCAAATATTACAACTCTATTCATTACCACTGCAGTTATCATACACATCATAGCGTAGGGAGACATCCAGTACGATAAAAGGGTCTTCTGTCTTTCATCAGATTCATTTGATTGTTTCACAACGGCATTGATTAAGGAATCGATTATCCTAATCAATGGAGATTGTTCTTTGTCAATGTTGGGAGATGTTGTATTTAATAGTGGAGATATCGTTGAGGTGTCATTGGTGGTTAAATTATTCAAATTGGTAGAACTTTCCATTTCGAAGAATAGCTATTTAATTAATTAAAAACTTAATAAGCAAAAAACTCAACATTTATGATCTGGAATGAAGCACAATATCAATTAATCATGTTGCAATTTCTGCAGGTCACTGTTGGTGGGAAAAATCTGATTTCGTGGGAACAGAAGCAGAATCCCAATCTTTTTAGCCGTAGTTTCTTTTTTTTCCCACGAACAGTAACTTTTCCTCTCTAGACTGATAACTCTCACAATAGAAGAAAGAACAATTTAATCGATGCTATGTCAAAAGTAAATTGATATTGACACTTCTTGTACAGCAATCCTTGTGGCATCCATTGTTTTTAAAGAGTATGCAAATCCAACGATGAAATCATTATTCCAATCAACATTTAAAGAAAGAAACAGGACAACATCTGTTTCTTCACAACAAACCACCACATCCACAAGTTCATACTACAGTGTCAATAGTTCAGCAATAGCAGAATTCCCTGATGTTGATGACAATCTACAATTGTCGATTAATAATTCATACAGTACCGAGGAACTTGAGCATGTTTGTAGATCTAATGATTTATTAAAGCTAAATGATCTGAAGCTTTATGAATTATATGAGCTATTTAAACCAGATACAATAGTTAAGTTAGATGAAGGTTCAAGTGGCTCAATTTTAAAGGCAAGGACTAAATCAAATAGGAAAACGTATGCTATCAAATTATTCAAAACGAATGGACACTCAGATATGAATATACTGGATAAATCAACTTTAATGACACATTCAATATCGTCATCGACATCAATATCGTCATCAACTACTTCAGAATGTTCATCACCATCTAATGTGGCACTACCATCCTCAAAATTACCAATTCAAACAAATAGTGTTACTAAGTCTAATCTAAATACTATGCATAAAGTAAAACCGTTAGACAACAACAATATGAATGGTAATTCTTTAAACATTAGTCATTTTAGTAATGGAATGAATAATTTGAATTTGAAATCATCATTTGCGAATTCTTCCACTACTATAAGTACAAAAATGAATATACCTACATCACTTTCTTTTCATCAACCAGCAGCACTAAACACTAACACCTCAACTGACGGCAATACCACTAGTAATATTAAAAATAAAAGTAAAAGTAACGAGTCGGATAATAATAATGGATTATCAACCAGACCACTGTATACATTTGATGTATTGAATGAGTATCTTGTGTTGAATAAATTAAAGTCCAAATATGTCACTCCCGTGTATGGCTTATTTAAATGCACACAAGTCCAACAAACAGGTTCAACAATAGATAATAATTCATTAGCTGAAAGAAACAACATTGAAATCAATCAAGACGACACAGAACAATCTACTGAAATGCGTATTAAACCAATTACTATTTGTATTGTTTTGGATTTTTATAAAAATTCCGATCTATTAAGATTAATGACAAGCATACGTAAAAGAAATATCAAGGTTAGTTTAATATTTAAAGATTTTATATTTATGCAATTAGTTCAAGGTTTAAAATACTTACACTCACAAAACATCATTCATAGGGATATTAAACCTGAAAACATAATTATTGATAATTTTGGAATTTTAAAATTTAGTGACTTTGGGTATGCAATTGACATGTCACGATTTGATGATTATCCTGTCAGTGACGATGATTTTTTATATAGAGGTACAACATCGTTTAAATCACCAGAAGTAGTGAATAAAAAACTTAGAAAGTTAATCAAAGGATGTTCCGACAATGTTGAGATTTCTAGACTTTTAAAATCAATTGATATTTGGTCTTTGGGTGTGTTATTTTATCAAATCAAATTTTTAAATAAATGTTGGGAAATTGCATCACTTGAAGACTTAGGATTTAAGAAATACAATGAAATGTATGAACTAAAGAGGGTCAATTTAATGAAGACTGGATTTGAAATGTTAAGAAGTTTAAATAATCTTGAAAGTTTAACAAATAATCTTAAAACTTTAAAAGATGATGTTATTTGTGCTATTTTTAAAATGCTAAACCCAAATTGTAAAGAGCGTTGGAATATAATGGATTTATATAAATCTGAATGGTTGGTAGGTATTCGAATGTTAGTTGAAAATAAAGATGAGGAAAATGAGTTAATTAGAGTTTTACGTATGATAAAATAAGTAAACGAGTTGTAATTTAATTTGAGTTATTAAACAGTAGAGGGAAAAACTGAAAGAAAATATGAGTATTAAAAAGAAACGAAGAGAAATGTATACGATTAAAAGAAGACGTAAAAAACATGTAGTAGAAAAGTAGATTTGAAACTCGTAGCAAATCAATAAAAAAAATCAATTTCAAAAGATTTAGAAATCATTTAACCGAAATGGTGTAATTGGGTGAGGTGAATAAATAATTGGCTCACAAGCAATAGAATTATTTTTTTCATTAACATGGGAAAGACCAGTTTCCTTATTTGCAGAAAGAATAGTATTGGAAATAAAATCAATATCAACAATGTCGACAATATCAATCTCTGAATCAATATCAGATTCAGAGTCATCAGTATCAGAATTGACAGATTGAACATAAATTGGAATTTCGGTAATTGGAATAGACCCATGAGCAATGTTCATAGGCTCATCAATAAGTGATAAAGTGTTAAATAACGACATTAAATGGAAATTTTTATTCTGAGCCTTATAGTTTACCGTTGGTGGCTCATCAAATTTTGTCAGTTTATTATCATTGTTTAAAGAACCATAAATAACAGAAAGATCCACATCACAACCGTAGCGGTTTTCAGAAACAGTGTACACAGTATCCTCGGTATCATCTAAAATATTGAAGGGTACACAAAAGGAAATGAGACTATCATTGGAAATAGCTACGTGCTGTCTAGCATCGACTTCTACCACTGGGTTTGGTGTATTTGGGAGTAATTTTCTATGTGGTTTTTGTTTCTTGGATTTGGCGTAATGTTTTCTTGAATGCTTTCTAGTGTCAGACATAGTAGATATATAACAAAAATTAAAGAAAGAAATAGAGAATAATTAAATAGAAAAAAAGAACAATAGATAAGTGGGTTTAAAGAAACAATGCTCAGCTCCTATAGAAAACGAAAATGTAGAAAAAGGGGCACTCGCTAAATCTTTAAAGAAAGAAATAAAAGTGTTACGTCGATCGACGCTTATTGGTGCACAGAAGTGTTACAAAATCTCACCAGCCACCTCTTTTGCCAATTTTGCCACTGCATTAATGTATGTAGTTAGCGTGTTGTTGAGTGTATGTTTGTTTGCTTATCGTTTCTTTCCCAACCTCACGCCCATATACACACCATCAACGATACCCATATTTCCAGGGTTTACTCTCTTTTAAGTCCATACCACAAACTTCATTTTGTATACTAGTCTCTTGTTTCATTAACTTCCACTATCTTATCATCTCATATTATCATATCATACTATAACATATTTTCAAATTGCCGTACATTTTTTTTATCTTTTATATATATAAACATATTTCATCTTATCTCATATCAAGCAAATCAGCATTAGTTTTAAACTTTACTCATTAACACTACACACATCGCCATATACATATACATACTCTTTTATCATGACTTTATATGCGTCAAATAATTCATCAGAAGATTTAAATAATTCTTTAAGCAGACTATCTATTAATACAAATATTTTTTCAGCTAGTACGACTACCAACAATAATTCCAACTCAAATCCAAATTCTTCAATTTATTCAAATAATTACTCAATTTTGAAAATTAAAAATGTCCCAAATGACATTACTTTAAGAGAAGCTTTCTTAATTTTTTCACTTTGTTTAAATGATGTAAACTTTGTTGATATCATTCAAGAGCCGACAAATAATAATCCCATTATTTATTCCAAATTCTACTCTCCTAAAATTGCAAGTCAGGTTCACCAGTTATTGAATGATAAAAATTTATTTGGTGTTGCATTCCCAAAAGTTCAATGTGAATTAATTCATCAAAATAATAATAATAACAACAATAGCAATAATAGCAATAATAACAATATTAACAACAATATTAATAATAACAACAACAATAATAATAACAATAATATTAATAACAACAACAACAATAATAATACTACTAATAATAATAATAATAATACGATTAATACTACTGCCACGACTTCTACGGCTACCAATAATAAAACTTCCAACCCAACTTTATCTAATAACGTTTTTACAAATCCATTCAATACACAGAAATCTTCCCCATCTTCCCCAACTATAAATAATGACTCATTATTTTTAAATATTCCACAAGATAATTCACATTTCTCGATAATTAATACATCAAATGGTAATATCACTGGTTGGTCAAATGATACATCAACTCCATTGGCTACTCCAAGTAATAATAACTCTAAAATAATTAGGCCTGATGCATTATTATTAAATTCAATGAATTCAATGAACCTAAATTTATCAAATCAACTGATTAATGATTGGTCTCAGTCAGCTCCAAGTAATTCGAATTTTTTCAATATTAGTGACTTAAATTCGCCATTAACTAATCAGTTCAATCAAAATGTAAATCATTTAGAAGATTCTCATATTAATAATCAATCAGAAAATTTGTCAAGCTTATCGCGGTCAAATACAAATGATAAATCTCCGAGTCAACATCAAGCGCCACGGTCAAAACCCACAACTCCAAGTTCTTCATCCTCAGCTAATCAAATACTTCCTGATTTATCCTTGTTGGCCAGAGTTCCACCACCCGCAAACCCAGCTGATCAAAATCCACCTTGTAATACATTGTATGTTGGAAACTTACCACCCGATACGACAGAAAATGAATTAAGAATTTTATTTAGATTGCAACCTGGCTTCAAAAGGTTATCATTTAGAACGAAACAAACGAATGGTGTCTCATCGCATCACGGTCCAATGTGTTTTGTTGAATTTGATGATGTTGCGCTTGCAACAAAAGCTTTAGCTGAACTATATGGTAGGACATTACCAAGGCAAAGTTCGAATAATAACAATAAGGGTGGAATTAGATTAAGTTTTAGTAAAAACCCTTTAGGTGTTAGAGGCCCAGGCCAACAAAGAAGAGGTACAACTGCAACTTCAACTGATCAGCAACAACAAGTACCTTCTTCAACATCCCAACAACAAAACTCAACTCCAGCAGCACCACAACCCTCAACATCCTCGCAATCAACATCAGTACCTTCAAACCAACCAAATTTTCAAACAACAAATTTAATTCCCTTAATTACTAGTAGCTTGGGTCCGAACAAAAATTCAAGTTCAAACCCAATAACAGCTATAAACTATCCAAAAAATTTAAGTAATATTAATTTAAATAACGTTAACCAAAAAACTGGATTTAATAGTTATTTAGGTCAACAATATCCATTTTAATAAATTATTAACCTTTTCAATCGTTCTTTTTTCATTAGTTACATTAGTTTCATTAGTTCAATTAATTCATTATATTTTCGTTTTTTCATATACAGTATGCACAATTTTGTTATATAAACTTTATTCAATTAACCACTTTTATCTTCATACCATCATCATAACTCATGTATATTCTTTTTGTTTCAGTTTCATGTTTTGAACTTCATTTTTAATATTTTATCACCTCTGTATATCATCTTTTTTTATATAAGAACTTAAGTCATTTATCAACCCACATCAGCTATTATTATTCAGTTAACTTAACAAATTGATTAACGCCTTCATATTTTGGAATTTCAAAGTCCCAATCATCTGCAATACTTTGAGAAATAAATCTACCACCTAGATAATGGCTCACTCCTTTATTTAACTTTAAAGTGCAGGGCTTTGGCGCAGTTAAACTGATTAATGCATCTGGCATATACTTGTCTGTGCCAGATTCAACATTTGGACCATCGTTAACATCCCATCCTGATGGGATATCAACTGCAAAAATTTTGGCTGATGATGAGTGTTGTTTATTTAGAACTTCTTTCAATATGTGATTAAATGGTTGACGCAATGGGGGTTTAAATGAAAATCCAAACATCGCATCAACAATTATATTGCAATCTTTCAAAATACTCTTTAAGTTAACTAATCCATTAGGGTTTTCAGTATCACTAACAATTGGTACCTTAAATAATTCTACTTGTGTTTTTAAATTTTCATAAAATGTGTTACGTCCGATGATTGGCCAGTAAATAGACACATTTGGATATCCTAATAATTTTAAGTGTCTTGCAGCAACTAACCCATCTCCACCATTATTTCCTGGACCACAAATAACAACAACATTTGGATGTTCAACAGGTTTGTATTCTGAGTATATTGCTTGTGCTACTGATAATCCTGCCAATTCCATCAATTGCTCAAGTGTGTAACCTAATGTGGACATAAGAGAAATATCTAATGCTGCGGCAGTTTTTGCTGGGAGTGTTTTAAATGACATTGAATTATTTTTTAGAGTAGTTTAGTTTTAAGGAAAAGAAGATAGATAACAATATTCTAAACAATCAGATCAGGAGATTACAATAAAGATTAAATTTCCTGGAAAAATGATTTTCTCGTTTTCAACTTTTTACATTTTCTCATTTTGGTTGAAATTGGAAACTGCCAGTTTGTTTTGATCTCAATTTTTGCTCTGGACGTGTTTTCGGTAAGGGGTTGATTCTTGTGAGTTTCATGAAAATTACGTGTTAAATCAATCATGGTCAGCAATATTAGAAAGAAAGAACATAGAAGAGGTATAAGGTTTACTTTACTTGTCACTGGTGCCCAAGGTACTGGTAAAACGACCTTTGTCAATTCCTTGTTGGATCAAAATATTCTACCTCATAGGTATCAATCAAATACTGGTGATTCCAAAACCATTCCTAAGACAATCACTTATAATAGTTTATCAACTGTCAATGCATCTGAAATGGAACGTGAGTTTGATGCTTTCATTGCGAATCATGAACCGGGTGTTGCTATTACTGAAACTTCGGTTGAAATAATTGATGAAGATGATACAAAGATTTTATTAACTGTACTTGATACGCCAGGATTTGGTGATAATTTTAATAATTCCATTTGTATCAGCGAAATTTGTAATTTTTTGGAACAACAATTTGATTATGTTTTAGCTGAAGAAACAAAAGTTAGAAGAAATCCAAGATTTGAAGATACAAGAGTTCATGTTTGTTTATATTTTATTGAACCAACAGGTCATGGTTTAAGAGAATTAGATGTTGAAACAATGATTCAAATCTCAAAATATGTTAATATTATACCAATAATTGGACGTGCCGATTCGTTTACAGAATTCGAATTGAAGAATTTCAAAGCAAGTATTTTACAGGATATTGAAAAATACAAAATTCCAGTTTTCCAGTTTCAATATGACGATTTAGAAACTGATGAAGAAATTATTGAAGAATCAAGATACTTATCAAAATTACAACCCTTTGCGATAATTACTTCTGATACTGAATCATTTATTAATGATAAAAAAACTCGTGTTAGAAAATATCCATGGGGTTTAATTGATATCAATGATACAAAATATTCAGATTTTCCAGTTTTGAAATCTGTTTTGTTGGGTTCTCAGTTACAAGAATTAAAGGATATTACTCATGACTTCCTTTATGAAGCTTATAGAACTGAAAAACTATCAAGTGTTTCGGATTTGAAAAATGATTTCACAGATTCAAATAATTATTCAATAAATCCGAGTGAACCACCATCAATGTCAAATTTAGCAGAAATTGCAAACTCCAAATCCATGAAAAATTTTGATTTTTCAAAAAATTCAAACATTGTTGATGATTTATCACATTTAACAGTTGAAGAAAATGAGACCACAACTGGAGAATCTACTGCTAATGTTACATCAGAAATAATTGATGATGATACTTCAAAAGCAATTAAAAGAGAAAGTATTGATTCGCATAGTTCCAATCTCTCACAATCTACATTTACTATACCAAATCATTCTGAAGGCTCAATTCATTCACCACAGTTATCAGTTTCAAGTTCAGGACATTTTCAAGTACCACAATCAACAGTGGATGCTAAGAAATTACGTAAAATCAGTGAAACTGTACCATACGTGTTAAGACAAGAGACCTTGCGTAGCAAACAAGCCAAATTAGAACAATTGGAACGTCAAAGTGCACTTGAATTATCCAAGAGAGCTGCTGAACTTGAACGTAAAGCAAAGGAATTAAAATTACGTGAGGCTATGTTTAAGGAGCGTTTATTACAACAACAACAACAAGAACAACAAAACCAGGAACAACAGAAATCGCAAGTAAAATCAGAATTACAATCTCAACTAAAGCCAAATGTTCAGGAGCCTGCTCGTGAATCCACCCTAAGCGTGAGTGACAGTCATGAGTCTTTTGTTGATGTTTCAGAAACTGCAGCATAAACAATTGAATATATAAAACTAAATAACTCATATAGAATAAGCTAACCAACCTTTATCTAAACCATTTCTCTATTTAGATAATGCCACCTTGATAGATGGCGTTTTTCATTTCCTTATAATTACGGTGAATTCTTTTTATAAATAGGCATTGGATTAATAAATTATCTAACGACTTAACTCAGTTTTATCTGCCAGTTAATTTAAGCTGCGGTATAATACATAATTATACCGTTTAAAAACTAGGATGACATAATTTGTTTGATAACGTGGTGATTTATTTTATTTGATGAGGTTTAACCATGTAAAAGTAAAAAATGATCAAAACCTAAGATTGCGCTATAAATTAAAACGTGAACAATTACTATATAAACTATATGAATATTACTATATACTGGACAATATTTGATGAAAGATTCCTATTTAAACTTGTAATACACATTTATCTATGACTGTAATCGTACTTAGGTTAACATAGAATGTTATAATTTATTTTAAGTCCTTCTAGTAGCCTTTTTTTTTTGCGAAAGATAATAGACGTTAAAATGAGTATTTGCTATTATAATCATATATTAACCCTACCATCTGTGAAATCCAAATACATTAAACACATCCATCACGCTATTAATTTATATATATAAGGTATCTTATCGGTACGTCCTACTTTATTCTAAAACATGTGTATTCTCTTCGTTTGCCGTACACCGTTATTTCAGTAGAGCATAATTTAAAATTACTCGCTTTTTACTACTACACAAATTTGGTTTTATTTCTTATTCGAGTTTCGGTCTCTTAACAAATTCACAGTAGTAAAGCAGTGGATTATATTTCTTATAACAATGACCTCTTCTATTAGTATTGAAGCTCTCAAAGAATGGACAGCAGATTTTAAGACAGACATCAAGACACAAATTGGTGGTTCAGTTTTACAACATGCAAATATTGATAATGTTTTAATCAACAGAGAACGTGAAATTGCTGACAAACATATTTTTAACAATAAAATCGAAATTGAAGGTGCACCAGTTATGGATCAAAAAGCGTCGGGTAGATGCTGGTTGTTTGCAGCTACCAATTTATTGCGTGTTGGTGCAATGAAAAATTATAATTTGAAGGAAATTAAGCTATCACCATCATATTTATTCTTCTATGATAAGCTGGAAAGAGCTAACTATTTTTTAGACCAAATCATTGATACGTACAAAGAACCGATAGATTCGAGATTAATTCAATGGTTTTTAACCAATCCTGTTGAAGATGGTGGTCAATTCACAATGATGGCACAAATTGCTAGCAAATATGGTATTGTTCCAGATCAAATTTACCCAGATAGCTTTAATACAACAAATTCAAGAATTATGAACAGAATCATCAACTTTAAGCTTAGAGAATATGCAATGACTTTGCGTAATTTATTAAATGATGGTAAAGAGGTTACTGAAACGAAGAAAGAAATGCAAAAGGAAATTTATCGTTTATTAACAATGTTTTTAGGTAATGCACCAAAACCGGATGAAGAATTTACTTGGGAATTTTATGACAAGGATGGCAAATATAACTCAATCACTACAACACCAAACAAATTTTCATCTGAGATTATAAAGTTTAATACACCTGAATATATTTCCTTATTAAACGACCCAAGAAACGAATATAATAAAATTATCAAAGTTGATAGACTTGGTAATGTTTCAAATGGTGAACCAGTTACTTATTTAAATGTTGATATAAACATATTATCACAAGGTATTGTAAATCGTATTAAAAATAACAAACCTGTTTTCTTCGGTAGCGATACACCAAAATTTATGGATAAACAACGTGGTATAATGGATACTGAATTGTGGGATTTTCAATTATTAGGTTATGATATCAACACCATGTCGAAAAAAGATCGTGTTCTTTATTGCCATTCATTAATGACTCATGCAATGTTAATCACAGGTGTTCATGTCGATGAAAAAACTGGTAAACCAATTCGTTATAGAGTTGAAAATAGTTGGGGTACAAAATCTGGTAGTGATGGTTATTATACCATGACCCAAAAATATTTAGAAGAATATGTCTATCAGATTGTCATTGAAAAGGATGAACTAGCTGCCTTAAATATTGACGCATCTATCTTAACATCAGAAGATCAAATTGTTTTACCTCCTTATGATCCAATGGGTGCGTTAGCTTTATGATACTAGATAATTTAATAATGCGGCGACATTTTATTTGTAGCATGTTGGATTGAATGAGTATCAAATATTGATCTAAAGATATCATTATTTAGAATAAGTTTCTATCAAATTTAAGACATTAAAATGTAAATATACAACTATTTGTAATTTTTCAATAAAAATTAAAGTATTTTTTTTTATCTTGGTAATTTAATATTATAAATTAAGATGCTGATTTTAATTTTATTTCCTTTATTTTGCCAAAACAAAATAGTTACAGTTGAAACACGAAAATAAAAGATGAAAAATAAACTCACTGCCACTCCGATTCGCTTTTGATTTTCCAGTTTTCATGTTTTATTGTTTCAAACAGGTGTTTGTTACTTTGCAAGATGCTTGCTTTTTCTAAGAACACCCAACTTTAACACGAAAAGCTAGAACACGTATCGAATAAATACCCGTGTTGATTTTTTAACACGTTTATCTATATTTACAAAAAAAAATTACTTTGTTTTATTTTAAAATCATTAAGAAGACTTACATAACGTTTTTTCCCTGCATAAAAAGAAAAAAAAACAGAACAGTACATTGTTAGAGCATTTTTATATAGTCTCAATAGAACAAGAACATTTAAAAAATGAATTTATCATTATTGTATAATATTCTATTATTTTTGATCTTTGAAAATACATCATTTGCATCAAGCTTTCTAAATAATAATTATGAAAAAAATGATTATTTTGCAATAGAACTTAAAGATAATGAATACATTCAAGAAGTTACAAATTTACACCCCGAATGGAAATATGAATACAAAATTGATTTTTTAGACAATTTTTACGTTTTTAGTTTGAAGAAGAATCATTCAGACATAGAATTATTTAAAGATTTTCAAAATGTTAATGATTTAATACATGATAGAGATTCAGCACATATACTAAAAAGAAATCAAGATTTTATCAACTCTTTAAATGATAATAAAGTTCATGGTATTCATTTATTACCAAAGAAACAACTAGTTAAACGTGCTCCTGTACCTATTGCCAAACAAGATTCGACAGTTGAAGAATTAAGTAATATATCTAAAGAATTTGAAATAAATGATCCAATTTTTAAAGATCAATGGCATATTAAAAATACTGCATTTCCGGGTAATGATGTTAATGTTATACCAGTTTGGAGAATGGGAATAACAGGAAAAGGTGTTGTGACCGCATTAATTGATGATGGATTGGATTATGAATCAATTGATTTAAAGCCTAATTTCTGTGCTGAAGGTTCATGGGATTATAATGATAATAGACCAAACCCGAAACCTATGTTATCAAACGATTATCATGGAACAAGATGTGCAGCTGAAATTGCTGCATCAAAGGGTAATGAATATTGTGGTGTCGGAGTTGCATATGATTCTAAAGTATCAGGTATTCGTATATTAAGTGCTGAAATCACTTCTGAACAAGAAGCAGCTGCAATGATTTATGGATTAGATGTCAATGATATTTATTCCTGTTCTTGGGGCCCACCCGATAATGGTAAATCCATGGATGCACCCGATAAGTTGATTAAAAAGGCAATACTAAAGGGTGTTCAAGAAGGTAGAAAAGGCAAAGGTGCATTATATGTTTTTGCAAGTGGTAATGGTGGTTATAAAGGGGATACATGTAACTTCGATGGTTACACAAATAGTATTTATTCTTTGACTGTTGCTGCAATTGACCATAAGGGTTTGCATCCTGCTTATTCCGAATCTTGTACTGCGGTCATGGTCTCAACTTATTCTTCCGGTTCAGGTGAACATATCCATACAACTGATATTAATAATCAATGCACTGATCAACATGGTGGTACATCCGCTGCAGCACCATTAGCTGCTGGTATTTATTCATTAATCTTAGAAGCCAATCCCGAATTGACTTGGAGAGATGTACAATATCTAACAGTTTTAAGTGCATCTGAAATTGATCCATATCATGAATCATGGCAAGAGTCTGCAATTCCCGGTCGTAAATATTCTCCAATGTATGGTTGGGGTAAAATTGATGCCGAAAAGATGGTATTAATGGCCAAAGATAATTGGAAATTACTAAAACCTCAATCTTGGTATTATTCATCTTACCAGGAAGTTAACATAGAAGTTAATAATGAGATCAAAGAAATCGAAAATTCATTTGAAATCACACAAGATGTTATTGCAAAATCTAATCTGGATAAAATTGAACAAATTACGATCACTGTTGACATTAAATCGGGTAGACGAGGTGATGTTGAGATTGATTTGATTTCACCACATGGTATTAAATCGAATCTTGCAAATAAAAGAATCAGAGATGCTGATAAACATGGTTTTAGAAAGTGGACCTTTTCAACCGTTGCCCATTGGGGTGAAGATCCAGTTGGTAAGTGGACTTTAAAAGTTCGTAATGTCAATGATAGCAATTCCTTAAATTTTCAAGGTTGGCAATTGCGTGTATTTGGTGAATGCATCAATCCTGATCTTGCTAAAAGATTTGATCTGGATGAAGATTATAGTAGAATTAACTTCCAGAATAACGATAATGAAGAAGGGGAAACAACTGGAACTGTTAAGGAACAGTTTGCAGGTGCAACTGCTGAATCTCTAGCATTTACGACTTCTGAGTTGGCTATTACGGAAGACTCAACAAGAACAGAGGATTCAACAAGAACAGAAGATTCAACAAGAACAGAAGATCTAAAGTTAACTGATGAGACAGCTGCGACTATAACTGAGTGGCCAGATTCTACTGTTACCGAAACACCAAATGCTTCAGTTACCGAATCGCCAGAGCAAACAGATGCAGTCTCGCCAATTGAAACAACAGTAGTTCCTGATGCAGGAGAAAATAAACAAAATACTGGAAATGGGAGTTTTGAAAGTGAAGATAATATACATCATTATTTTTGGTATTTTTTTATGTTATTATTAATTGGATTTGCTGCAATCTTTTACATTATCAAGAATCGTAAAAGACCTGGACGTGCACGTCGTCGTGAAGATTTTGAATTTGATATAATTAGACCTGATGATGACGAAAGTAGCAGGTTTGAATTTGATGACGATAATGATGATGATGAGTTTAATTTTGATTATGATGATGATAATAGACTTTTTGGTAATGATGACCTACAAAGTAATACCAAGAATAATTTCAAAGAAAATAATTTAGATCCTTCATCAGAATTTGATTTAGGTAATTCTTATTTGGCAGGTCATGAAAAATCACAATCGATTATAAGAGATGCGAAGATAAAGGAAGCCAATGAAGACAAAGTCATTTATAATAAACAACATCAAACTCAACATCTTCTTGAATCTGATACAGAAGATGAAAATCATAATGAAGAAGATTATGATACAGAATCGGATTTGAGATTTCATAAAGATACAGATAAATTAGTTAAATAGATTTTTTTAAAAATAAGAACTAGAAATTGTATATTTGTATTGAAAAACAAACATAAAAAATAGAAACCTATTGCGCACAGCCTTGAAATTTTTCGTCATGAATTTTTTACAACATAAAATAATTTGAAGCCGATGATTAAATGTCCATTAATAAGATGCAACAAAAGTTCCCAATAAAATCCATTTTTACATAATCACAGAAAAACAGAAAAAAAGCATGGTGTCTCCAATACCCAAACCACAACCACCACGTGCACGTGTGGGTCAAAATACACAAGCTCAAACACAAATACCGCCTCCACCAAAATCCGGTAAACCATCATTATTTGCAACATATAATGCATTATCTATTAAAGTTAAATTATATATATGGATAACAACAGCGTGTGTTGCTTGGTTGGCGGATTCTATGAGTGAACGAATTTTTGAACAAAATATGATTGAAGAAGAAGCCAATCGTAGAGTTGAAATCGAAATGAAGAAATTGAGGGATGCAGAATTTGCTAATAGTATACGAAAGGATAAATAACAAAGTATCTATTGGAACTGATAATAAATATAATCATTAGAATGATTTTACTGTGGTTTGTTTGAAAATTTATCTGGTCTTTTTAATAATATGCGCCTATTGTTAGGATAGTTTTCTCATTTTAATGTTGGACTACCTGATTACGAAAACTGTTAGACTAGAAAAGTTAAATAAATAATTCTTTTTTTTTGATTTCATTAAATAATTTTAGTATAGATAAGGACGAAAAAAAAACAAATAAAATTCAATTCTGTTAACTACAAGGTGAATTAGCAATGAGTCAATATTTATCTTGAGCTCTTTTTAGACTTGAAACAAACTCTAAAAATTTAGCAGGGTTTGGATCAATACCTCTTGTATAAACAAATTCAGATGCTAATTTAGTTGCAAAAATTGCTTTTAAGTAAGCTTCTGGAACTCTTTCTAAGATTTTATCTAAACCAATTTCTTTTAATAACAAACTTGGTAATGCAGTTTTTAAAACAATGTTTCTAAATTCAATATCATCTTCCCATAATTCCTTTGATGAGGATAATTCATCACCTAATTTGTTAATAGCAACTGACAATTCATCTGACAAATCAGCAAATGATTTTGAAGTGTCCTGTTTTAATTTCCATAACATATTAAATTCATTTTGTGCATTTCTAACAACAATAGATTGTACTTCTTTGACATAAGATTTGTAAAACTCTGGTAGAGTCTTAGTCTTTTCATCCATGCACATCTTTTGGGAAAATCCTTCATCATCAAATGATAATGCAGCTAAAACTTCTAGGGATGATGAAGTAACACCACCTTTGTTTGCTGATGCATCCTTTAAAACAATTGCTCCCGCATTTTCTAAAATATATTTAGCAGCTTGGGTGATAAATAAATTGGCACCTTCAACAATAATTGGAATAATTGATTTGCCAGTCTTAGGATCTAATAATGTTTTAACAGTTGAAACATCAATTGAATTTGGTCTACCACCACATGGAACCCATAAATTAATAAAATTTGGTGGATAAATTTCTTGAAGTTTTAAATGAAATTGATTTCTAAATTGAATACCAGAATGAATTATTTGACCATTTGGTAGTTTAACATCTTTATCCTCCACCATAATGGCATAACCTTTTGGACCTAATTTAGATTTATCAAAATGATTATTACCAAATCTATTAGCCGCTAATCTCAATAATTCTTGTTTGTCAATACCGTCTTCGTCAACAATACAACCAAAACCATCGACAATACCAACATATGTTTCAGCACCAGATAATTTAATTTCATTAGAACCTAGATCACCATCACCACCTCCCATTTGTAATTTTTTGATTTTGGACCAATCATCAATGTTTAATTTTTTATAAACACCTTCAGTATATGCCCTAACTGATAAAGTTGTCATTCCATATTCATCATGTGGGATACCACCAATAGTTGGAGATTTACCAGTAAAAAAAGCCTTCCATGGGAATTTAAAAGCTGCACCTCTCTTCTTTGCATGTAAAGTTGCCCAATCAACAAAACCAGCAGTATTTTCGTCAGGACCCATAAACAACATTTCAGGTTTATTATACAAATCAACGATTTTTTCTTTTGAAGGATCATTTAAAATTAATAAATCTAATAATGAATCAATGTATTTAACAAAACATTCCTTTGGTTTAGACTGAGCAGAACCTGGATTAATTAAAATAACACCCTTCGAACCACCTTCTGGAATATCTTTATTTTTTCTTTGTTGAGTTGAAGCTAAATTATAATTTTCATCAAAAATTGATCTCATATTCTTTAAGTAGAAGTCCTCAGATCTTGATAAAACGATTCTGATACCGCCTCGTGCAACATCTCTAAATCTAATATGGAAACCTCTAAATTCAGAACCCACAACAAAAAACATACCAAATGGAGTATTTGGATATTCGGATTTTGGTAAAAATGAAGCATCTAATCTAAATGATAAAGCAATCTTTGAAGTAATAAAAAAATTTGTCTTTAAAATAGATTTGTTAAAAGCATATAAAACCTTTAAAACTGTTGAATAACCATCATTTGGAATATCCGAAATAATTTTATTGAATTGTTCATCATTTTGAATACCTTCAATTTGAGAATTTCTTTGATAAGATAAAGTTTTTATTAATGAAGATGAAGTATAATGAGTGTCAACAAAGTTTTTATATAATTGTTGAATGATATTTGAATTAGCTTCAAATGTTTCAATAATGTAAGATTCAGTAAATGTTTCAGAGTTAAATCTTTCCTTGATTTTATTAACTAATTCAATAGTTTTAGGAGTCACATCTGAAGAGTTTAATAATAAATTTTTTAGAGATTGAAATTCAGGACCAGATCTATTTAAAAAGTGAGTTGCAAAAATGACACCACAATGAGCGTAAATACATTCTTGAATTGACCAAATACCCTGCTCAAACTTTGAATAAAATTTATTATCAGGAATACAATATAATAAAGAAGCATCTTTAGCTAATTGTAAAGTTGTTAAAGAAGATTCAATTTCATGATTAGTTTCTAAATACATAGAAATGATTGTATAATTATTTGAGAAGTTTTCAACGTATTTTCTCTTTAAATTTAATTTATAGTACTTTGCTAAAGTTGATAAAGCAGAATTATATTTATGGGATGAACCTTTTTTGTAACCTATAATAACTCTTAATTCACCGTTTTCAGTTAAAGTATAATGTTTAACAACAGGGCCTTCAGTTGATTTTAATTCATTTAAAACTTCGGAATATAAAGTTTTAGTGTGATTAGTTGCAATTTTCGAGAATGTTTTATCGGAAATTGAATCAATTGAATCATTATAAGTTGCACCATATTCACATTTATAAACGAAATGACATTTAATTAATTGATCATTTGGTAAAATTGAATTGAAAGACTCTAATCTATAAAAAGAATCTTTTGAATCTAGGAATAAATCGTCAATTTCCTTTTCATAGTCGATTTGAGAATCAGTACTAGATTGGAAATAAACAGCATGATCATCAGTGATTTTCTTAAAATGAATATCATTTGAAGAATTAATTGAAGCATTGATTTTGGAAGAATATAATGCTAGAATATTAGAAACAATATTTGCGACCGATTCTGAGGCAAAATAAGTGTCATTTAAACCTAAATCGTTATAGAAAAAATTAGTTTCAGATTCAATTAAATTTTCAGGAATTAAACCATTCTTATCTAGAGCATCCATAACTAAATTAATTTGATCATTTTTGGATTCAAATTTTGAGTGAATATAACCATTAGCAACAACATCTTCTTTTGTGACATTGGAAAACGAAGATTGCGAGAAATTGTTATCTAAAGTTAGAGTTGCAAAATTTGGAATTGCAGCAGCCATTGTTGCAAGATGAATACAAGTTGGTGAATAAAAAAAGTTCTACAACAGAATTTAAAAAAAATAAAGGTATAAAAGTAAAAGTAATAAGTACAAAATCACAAAAGTAACCGGGGGTTTTTCAATAGTTAGAAATCCAAGTCTTATTTGTTGGAAGATGGATGGGTATTTATAGTTAAAAAGAAACAAGAAAAGAAACCAAAAAGCAAATGGCAAATGGCAAATGGCATATGCTACCGATAGGAGGATGAGCCCCATTGCAAGTTGACAATAGCCCCCATTATGCTGTTCCCAATCGAGTAATTGCCCTGCACTGCCGTGCGATCCCAGCGACAACCAATGAAAACGTGAGAAAAATCCCCGCGCGGACGAATACCCCCGCCACTAGGGTTTAGAGTCAGGTAGCGCCAAGTAAAAGCTGCGAATAATTATGAAAAAATGCCAAACAAGAAACGCGCCAGTGCAAGACAAGGACAAAAGGTAAAAGAAGCATGATTGTAAAAGCGGAAACTGGCGAAGTAGGCGGAAGCGAACCCTGTGCAAAAAAAAGAAAAGATGCGAATTTTGGGAAAGAAGCGGACAGTAGCGTAATATACCAATTTTCCGTTTTGATTACGTAACAGTTTTCCGGGTCTCAAAACTTCAAGTTTCAATTTTAGACTTGCCGTTCTCACGTTTTTAGCTTTAGATTTTAAGTGTAAAAAAAGAAAAGGTACACCTTTTCAGCTTGCCTTGAATCCTTATTATTTTTGTATTGTAACATTATATATATGTACTCTTTCTACTTATTATTTATATAATACTTCGAATGACCCCATCATCATCTCTTCCTTTCAATATAATTATTGTGGCTACAATCTCAGTTACTGTAATATCATGGATCATTGCATTTGCTGGATCAATTGCATCATCACAAACAATCGAATATTTCCCCAAATTTACATGGTGGGGTTTAGTTTTTGAATTAATCATAGTTATTCTCATACCTGTATTATATTTCACAAATTCAATATATTATTATCGCTCGTTTTTATTATGCAGTTTAACTATCGCATTTATTTATACTTCAAATTCGACAAATAATTTAGTTTATTTTACAGATTCTTCATCATCTGCTGCTGGAACTGGGTTTATTTTATTAAGTATAACTAACTTTTTCTGGTTATTCTATATAGGCTCTGATCCAAATGCTCCCATTATAAAATACTTGAATAAATATGGTGGATCAATACAGTCAACTCCATTTGAATCAAAAAGAATCTCATTATCAAATAATAACAATCAAAGATCCTCTTCTTATAATCATAGGAATACTCAATCAACTGCGAATTTACATGAGAATAATAAGAGTGATGATGTATACAGCGGTTTAGAAGATGCACATGAATTGGCTGGCTTTGAAAATCCTGTAAATTCTTCTTCAATACAATTACAAAATCATCAACAAGAAGATTCAGTGTTTAATGATTCTGCATACAAACAAAGTGGTATAAACAATAATGTTATGCATGATATCAATAATAATAGCAATAGTAATAACTATGCAGATAATAATATGGAAGGCACAAATTTCACTGGCATTTCATCAGTTACTGGCTATATGGAATCATATCCAATTCTTGTGCGTGCCCTATATACATATAATGCAAATCCGGATGATGTAAATGAATTGTCTTTTGGCAAAGGTGAAGTTTTTCGAGTTAAAAACACAAATGGTAATTGGTGGCAAGCAAAGAATAAACGTGGTGAAATTGGTATGTGTCCAAGTAATTATTTGGAAGTTGTTACTTAATTAAAGTGTGTATTTTATATATATTCATGCAATTGAACTATTTACTTGTGAACTTTGATAAAATCGTATTATTGAGCAATTTTTTTCCAGGGTTTTTTTTAAGATTAATAGTCCAATGACCACAAAACCCAAGGCCTATGATCAATTTCCCATATCAAACCATTCTTTTAGGAACACAAGTGAACTTCAGAGATTCTGTTCTAACATCGATCTCCACCTCCTTTATCGCCACTTCCTTTATCTCCACTTCCTTTATCTCCACTTCCTTTATCTCCACTTCCTTTATCTCTTCCTTCTCCTCCTTTCCAAATCTTAACATCCACACTCCCTGAGAAACAAACAATCCTAATTCTAACGCAATCATAGTAGCATACATTATCATTCCCAACACATCAAACTCCCCTAAACACATTGCAGCCATGCTGAAAACTGCACCAGATGAATCAATAGCTAAAAAAAGAAAATTAATCCCCACTACTCGACCTTTTCTATGAAATAATTCCCAGTATGGTGGAAGTAAACCAACACACAAAAATACTGTAGATAATATCCCAAATATTATATTTGGCCAATGTACACCACTTGCATAAAGAGGGCGTAACCATATAGTAAATCCAATTTCTAAGCCTATCCATAAAAGAAAAAACGTCCCTCCCAAAATTATAATTTTTTTCCATTTATATAAATTTGGTGGATAATACATTGCCTGTATCCATGCAATAAAACAAAATGTCGTAAATAAATGTGGTTGTAATTGCATGGGGATATATGAATCAGATATCACAAAGTATATACACATCGATAATCCTGAAATACACCATAATACCATAAATAACGGTGGAAATCCTTCTGCATCTTTATGTTTATGTAGAAAATAAATTTGCGGAACAAGTTGAATACACCATAGTACCGTACCTATAGTTGATAGTATTGTTGATACGGCGTTAACATTGGTCATGAAGAAAGAAAGAAAAAACGATGATGATAACGGTAAATTTGTTGGATGAAAAATTAGTTACCTTTTGTATGTTAAAGTGTGTTTGGTGCGAAGCCATCTGATTTTTACTTTATTCCACACTATAGATGTCAGAGTGTCGTTCCTTATAAGTCAAAATAATGAAATGCACCCAGGTAAAATAGCTTCAGCATGTATGATTGGGAGACATTTGGTTATGTTTCTTTGACTAAACAGCAAGTTGTGCCTCCCGTATATATCGTCTATATATAACAGTGTCTCTCAATACTGTGATTATAGTACAACTGGGGTACGTACCATTATATCTTAGACAGTAGTAGCTCAATGTTAAATGAAGAAAAGCATACACTAGTTTGCATAAGATATGGGTGCCCGGTTTTTTTCACTTTTTTGACTAAGTAAGGAATCTCGTAGGAGACTTGCTAAGAATTACTGATGATTCTAACAGAAGCTTCAAGTATACACATAAGACTTTCTGGTATAATATACGTCCTTCTTTGTAAAGGAAATATTAAAAATAACTATAAATAGGGGACAAATATTGATTACCGTTGTAAAAGGGGGTCTGAGAGTGAAACCTCGGTGTTCTTTACCGTACCACAACGTTATATAAGTAAAATAACCCTGATTTTAGGGATGTTTGTGCAGATTGTATCAGACTTTCTACTTTGTTTATCAAAACGTGGTAATTTTTATAAAAACTGTGGAATTTTAAAAGCAATTACATCAGTTCTTATTATTTATATGGTCACAAATCAAAAAAGATCAAGAAAAATTTTGTTGACGATAAGCCAGGTCTTTACAACTTACAAATAGCTGATACTTTTGAAAAGTCTTTTTTGTATATTTTATGTCACAAGGTTCTATTAAAATAGATCAAATTTCAATATAACTTTTAATAGAAGAAAATTCAAACTACTAATAAGAATAATAGGTGTATCGCCTAATTTGATTTGAGATTAATTATAATATTTTAAAAGCGTACGACTCTTACACAATAATTCTTTTATGTTTTGAGGTTTTACTATATTGTATATTTTGCGGGTTTAATCTATCCTGGTCTTTTATCAATGTTTCATCATAAATAGTTTCCATGGCACTCTTTTAGACCCCGATCTTTTTTTTGTTTAAAAAGATTATAACCACACTAATACGTTCTTATAATTTTATTTATTCAAACAGTTAATTGAGCTAAAGTGACAATTAGTTTGTTTATAAAAACAATTTTTTGAAAGAAGTTCATCACCATCATCATTTATAGCTTATTATCACCGATTATCTCCTTTTGAAATTCATGCCAGATAATAAAAATTTTGCGCGTTCCCTTTTCAGTTGAAGAAATACTAGGTAAACAAAATACATTATACATTAAAACCTTCAACAAATCAAAAGAATTCATTCCCAACCATAGATGCAGATGTCGTCAAGGTACCTCCCGTCATCGGCATCGAACAACAACACATCGCTTACCAAAGTAAGTCGATTGAATACAGCTAATACCATGACTAATACAACCATGATGATGAATACCAATAGTACTACATCTATGATTAAGCATAATACTAATGATGAATTTGATTTCGATAGTGGAATCAGTCCACCTGCACTATCACCATATGCATTGTCCATACTAGATGATAAAATAAAAATGAAACATCGTCACAATAGCAACAATGCAACCGATAACAACAATAACAATATTTCAAGCATTGATACGCCCAAGAATAATTTAAAATCATCAACATTGAATTCAATTACCTTAAATGAAATAACAGGCTCTTCTAAAATTAACTCAATCAATAATACCCCAGGTAATGGCGTTTCTAAACATTCAAAATTTATGAAAAAGTTGGGATTAGGTGCACCTCGAAGGCTGATGAATAATGGTGAATTTCAATCAGCACATATAAATACCCATAATACTACAAATTCCATCAATACAAAATCTAATACTAATTCAAATTCAACTATATCAACTACTAATACAAATTTGCATAAATTACATAGACAATCGCAGAGTAATCAAATATCAACAGAACCTGAACGTAAGCATTCTTTAACTTTAACACCAAATAGATATTCCCCAGTTCATAAAAGATTAACAGTTACAAATACCAATAAATCTAATAAACTTATAACCACACCAACAAAGAGTAAATCTCCGGTTAATCTCATTGAATCTCCTGAAATTGGACGAAAAGTTCATAGAAATTTATCTGATGAAAAACCAAACAGAGGAATTATTGATATTTTTGAATACTTAGAACCACCAAGTAAAGATAAAGAGAACGAAAGTTTTGCTTTGAATTTGGAAAGTAAATCCGAAATCGGTTTTGACCATATTCAAACATTGATTGATAAAAAAAAAGAAATTTTGCAGTTGAAAAAAGAAATCAAACACTATAGAGCTGAGCTGGATAGACAAAAATCGATTAATCAGGAGCAAGCATCAAAGTTTATTGCTACACCGTCTACTGAAAATCAATTATTACAAATAAACAAGAGATCTTATAAATTGTATGAACAAATTGGTAAAGGTGGGTCATCAAAAGTTTACAAAGGTTCGTTAGTTGAATCACCCAATAAATATCTAGCGATTAAGATTGTTAATTTAGATGACCATGAAGCTTCAACGATTCAAGAACTAAAGGGTGAAGTTAAAATATTACATAAATTAAGACATTGTCCAAGGGTTGTGAGATTATTGGATTATTTAATTACATCAAAAAATATTTATTTTGTAATGGAGTGTGGTAACCTTGATCTAGCAACTGTTTTATCGAATAGGCATTCTTTAAAAAAGTTTTATGACTTAGAGTTCATTAGATATCATGCCCAAGAAATGGTGAAATGTATCAATACAATTCACGAATTAGATGTTGTTCATTTGGATTTAAAACCAGCAAATTTTGTCTTTGTATCGGGCATTTTAAAATTAATTGATTTTGGTATAAGTAATTCAATTAAGGGACATACTGTTAATGTTTATAGAGAATTTCAAATGGGCACACCAAATTATATGGCCCCTGAAACATTGATTGATTCAGCAGAAAACGAAAATGGCTCAACAATCTGGAAAGTCGGTAAACCTGCAGATATTTGGTCATTTGGATGCATATTATATCAATTAACTTATGGTATAACACCTTATGCTGCATATAATGGTACAAAAAAAATATTGGCAATTACAAATCCTTCAATTAGCATATCTTATCCAACTAATGTTGTTAACTTAAGAAAAAAGGAAGAGGAAAGGGAAGCTAGTGATTTAAAAATATGTCCATATCTAATTGACATGATAAGAAGATGTTTGATTAGGGATCCGACAAAAAGAATCAAAGCAAATGAATTATTAAATCATTCATTTATAAATCCTGTTATTGTTGATAAATTATTAATCAAAGAAGTTGTGCGAGGGTGTGTCGGATTTGGCGGTAAACATCCTGAATTAAAGAATATTGCATTAGGCATGAATAATAAGAACAGTAATGCTATTAGTGGTGATGATAAGAAATCTCAAGATAGATTAGAAAGATTAATTGATGGTGTTTGGAAACGTGTTAGTGGTGAAAAAATTGAATAAATGGAAAAAATTCAGCATCTGTAAAATTAAATAAATTTGCATTGTATAATTATAATAGTAAAACATTACGTTAATTTTTATCAGTTATCATATAGCGTTTTTTTTTTCTTTTAAATCTACATATTAGTATGAAAGGTATACACACATGGTCCTAACGAGGACCTAATTTTTCCAAAATTCTAGGACCTTGTTCTTCCCATTCTTGTTTTGAAATCCACATATGATCTTTATCAGCCATAATATTTGCTAGAACAGCACCACCTATAAACACCATATGTTTTCTACGTGGTGGATCTTCAATTCTAACTTTAAATTTCTCTAATCTCGTAGGATCGCCATTCAAAACTTTAACTAACCATTGTTGCTTTAGTTCTTTTTCCAATCTTGATGGTAAACCTGGATACATTGAAGAACCACCAGATAAAACAATTGATTTATATAAAGTTGATCTAATATCAACATCACATGATTGAATTGTATTGAATAAAGATTCACCGACACCAGGTTGTTCAATATCAACTAATGATGGTTGAAATAAACATTCTGGAGCTTCAAATCTTTCTGAACCAATTTTAATGATTCTACCATCAGGTAATTCAAAATTTTTAACTAACGAAGTTGTTTCATTTGCTAGTTTTGTATCAAAATCTAAATCATATGAAGCATAACATAATTGTTCCTTTATTTGTCTGACAGTGTCAAAATCTGCTGTTCTGTTGAATGCGTAACCTCTTCTTAATAATAAATTGATTAAATTTCTAGTAACATCTCTACCAGCAACATCTAATCTTCTAGTTTGATGGTTTAAAACAACAGATTCATAAACTGGAACAATATGAGTAACACCGTCACCTGAGTCAACAACAACACCTGATGATAACCCTTGAGCGTATAATGCTAAAACCGCCTGAATTGCAACATAAACACCCCCAAATTGATATTTTTCAAACATTACATCGCACATTAGTTCTCTATTCTTTAATGGATTCATTGGTGGTTCGGTTAATAAAACTTTCCTACCTTGAGGATTTATTTTCATACGTTCATAAAATGCATAATCCCATAAATGTTCCATATCTTCCCAATTTTTAATTATACCATTTTCCATCGGATAAGAAATTTGTAGCATACTTCTAACAGCTGCCGCTTCGTCCCCACACATGATATCTTTGATTTCGACATTATCTAATGAACGTTCTTCAGCTCTAAGAATTGGACGTCCCACCATTGATGGAAAAGTATGATCTGGAAAATTGGTGCCGGCTCTACCGATCTTGACAAAACCGGTACCTTGGTCAAGGACAATTGGCTCCATTGCGTGTGATAACTGGGTATGTTAATAAGTTAGTGAACTATAACTAATTGCTGTAATCGCCTTTGTCTAAGTCTTTTCGTACATCTACAAACAACGCAAAAATTCATTCCGCGCCGACCGACTGCAACATGAATATTACGATTTCAATAGTAGTTGGTACATGCCATATAAATAAAACCTGTCTAGAGTAACAAAAGCTCCCTAGCAATGTAGTATTTTAACACTTGGTACACAATATAGTAACTAATTAACATAAAATCATCCCAACTGAGATCTCTTTCTTCCTCTCATCCTGACAAGGGCCAATCTTCTTTCTACATCTCTCCATTGACCAGTTCTTTTTTGTTCTTTATGAACGGTGTGGTATCCTTCCAAAAGCCATTCATTATAAAGATCTGAATATAATGGATGAGTAGAAATAAGTGCTCGTTCAAGAACATAAAGGTCAACTGCACGATCTTCCACAAGTGCAGAATAACTAGACAATCCAAAATCTATTAGCGACAGTTTTAATTTAGCATCACCTTCTTTAGTTAATACAATATTGGAACTTGTTAAATCACCATGTACAATATCATTTAAATGTAATTTAGCAATTGCAGCTCCAACTTCACGCATCACTTCTCGGGCTTGTATTCCAACAGCTTCTGCCTTTCCTAACTTCTCAAGCCACCATAACCAATTTTTCAAACTGCTGAAGTCGCCATTCTCTAACCTGAACCCAAGAAATTCCATCCAGATAATTCCATTTGACGCATCAATACCAATTAGTTTTGGTGCTTTTATAGTCAAAGTATCCAATTTGTTTAATAATTTAGCTTCACTTGCAGTCCTGCTCTTCGTGATTTGTAAATCTAATTGCGCATGTCGATACGGCTTTTTGGGTCTATATTTAATGATATACCGTTGATTATTATCTAATCCTAATGGTTTCATGTTTACAGGTAAGTATGGATGTTTTGATGTAACAAAAACCAACGCTTCTGCTCCTTGTGATATCAGTTGTAAGTCAAATCCAGGCAATAAACTTTTCACCTTGTCTAAAAGTTCAATACTCATTTTGGCTGCTCTTTTGAATAAGTAAAACAAAAATGCATAAACATCTTCAACACCTTCAAATTTCAAATCAACATTTGCATTTGTCACTTCTGAAAAAGGAAGTTATTTGAAAATTCGCTAACATGAATAAAAAGTTGAAATTCTGAACCCTTTTGTTTATACTTTTTCTATGCATTCAAAACCATGTCAAATATACCCCCACCAGCAACCATCTCTGAACTAAACACCCAAAATTTAACACCGGGTCCAGAGTTATTGCACACAAATATACCTGGAAAATTACCCTTTCAAACAACATATGAAGAATATGATAAATTTATAACTGAAATTAATCCACGTATTTCAGCGAGTTCATCATTACAAAATACTCCTCAAACACCAGTAAATCAAGCAGCTAAATTTTCAATTCCCGAACCAACAGCATTTATTAAGCATTTGGAATGTGTGAAACATTTAGAATCCAGACTAAACTATAGATTTCTTGAGCTTGAAGCAAAATTAAGATTTTTAAGATTATTAACTGCGGGTACAGAGTTATCAAATAAAGAATATACTACTATTGATGCAGATTCTGAACAATTACAGAAAAAAGTGGAAATTTTGAACTCACAAATTGATGACTTGAAGAAATTAAACAAAAATATAAGAAAAAAAATAGGTAAATGCTTCCACCAAACTGAAATACGAAGATGTGTTGAAGGCAAACCAGTACTTCAAGATGAAATTAATTCAATGTTGGCAGATATCAATGAATGTAAACAATTTTTTCAATCCAATGGGTTGTTAGATGAGTATGCAGTAGATGACATTCTTGAGTGGGCTAAAAATCTAATCAATGAAAATCTATTAGGCTTAGATGCTATAAAAAACACCGTTAATAAAATGTACTTAGAGAAAGAATCGCTATCTAAGGAATTAACATCATTGAAAGTGGAACTGAATTTATTAATTAAAGAGGATGAATCTATAGATATGGAACTAATTAAATTAGAGAATGAAAAACTAGAACTGGAAAATGAACTGAAAATCCTATCGAATCACGAAGTCTCCAACAATGAGCATAATTTAATTAATAGTTATAATTTACTTAGTCAATTAGTTGATATATGGAAAGCATTCTAGAAAGAGAGGAGATTATGAAAATAACTATTTATAAAGCATTAAATAAGATAGAAAATAAAATAAAAAGAAACGTTTGATTAATTACTTCGGCGCATTAAGAATGCACCCATTGCACCTAAATAGCCTTCATGATTCAAAAAGTAAGCTTTCTTTTCACCTTTTGACCAAAAATCAATTGCAAAACTCAAAGTTCGTATAGTTTGAATATGATTTCTAATGTAGGAACCAGCAAAATAAATTTTTTTTAAATTATAACGTTGCGCTTGCAGATACGCAATTTGTCCAATATTATAACTTACAGCATATAATAGAGATCTTGCGATATCCTCTTGATTAAATTTGTCTAACCGTTCAGATCTAGTCAATGATTTACCTTCACTGGTGTCTATAACTTCTTTAAAAACTTTACCCATGGAAGATGCAATATGATTTGATTTTAAACCAATTTTATTATATGATTTCCCATATATATCACCAACAAGTAAATCAACATTTTCGTTATTACCATTTGACGCCATTTCTAACATTTCATCAAAGCTATTGCAATTTGTTAAAATTGATAATAAACCCCACAATGTACCACCCCCTAAAGATGAGCCTCCCACTCTTTCAAAATTTCCTTCATTTGGACCAGTAACTTTAATCATTGAAACGCCAGAACCAATGTTTACTAATAGGTATGGATAAATATCGTTTTCTTTTTCATTGTTGTTTGATGATAAACTATCGTCAATTTCAATATATTTGTTTTCCTTATCATAGTAATAGAATATTTCATTTTTTATTCCAGTTATAAAAAAGTCCAAGCCAATTATAAGGCACTGCATTTCATCTTCTTTTTGAATAGATATATTAGGTAATTCACTGTTTAGTTTTTCATAATATTTATGAGCCCCACCACCAGTTGCGATTATTGTATTTATACTTTTATTATTATCAATTACATTTTTAATCACTTTTATAAATTCATTGATCCTATCCGTTTCAATTTTAAAAAAATTCAATCTTATGCCTGGTTTTACTGAGCATTTAGTAAAATAACACATTTTTGCCAATGATCCTCCGATATCAATTGAAATTTCATTTATATCAAGAATTGAGTGATTTGGAAATGCAATGTCTTTAGTTTCGGGTATCGAGTTAAAATCGTATTCTCCTTGATCATTCACAATGTAAGCACTGGATAAATTCAATGGCTTTTGATTATTACAGTGGTTATGAATATAAATACTATTCTGTCTTGATGAATTTTGAGATGAACTACAAAATGAAGATATATCAGAATCTGTTAACTGTATCTGATCATTGGGATTCGTTGGTGATGTAGGGATCATAGTGTTTAATGTCATTAACGTAGATTTGGAATTATTATCCATAATAGTACTGATTGTTGAAAATGTATTAAATTTATTGAGATCAGCGATTTGATTATACGTAGACATGTAATTTAACGAGAACAAAATTATATAATAAACAAACAAATGCTTCTAAATTTGATAAGTGTATAGTGTATATTTGACGTGGATATTCCGTGAGTTTATATATTTGGCAGAACTAAAATAACAGAGCCAGCAAATTCACGACAATTAGAAAGCGCAATGTATAGTCATCTATCCTTGAAAAATTTACTAGGGCTGAGGGAACGAGTTAAGCGGAGTAAACGAGCGAACATGTTTTTGACCTGTTTTTTTCTCGATGCGGCAAATATATGAGAAGATTGATTTAACAAAACACAGAAAATTTACAAAAAACTAAAATAATAATAAAATAAAAGAGAATATAAAAAGGAAACCTTTGGTAGAATAATCGATTACCAGGTTTACCATTCAAGACCATGGGATTCAGAAGGATTAGAACCCATACATTCAATGCCGGCACAGATTTTTTCAAGTTCTTCAGCTTCTTCACTTTGTTTGGTTGTTAAAGCAGCTGGATTCACAGGTTTACCAGCCGCTTGTTCGATAGCGAAATGCTTTTTAACCATATCTCTAACTATGCCTTGATAATATAAAACACCTCTCTCTTTGATTGGATGCAAATAACCGGTTGTATAAACACCATTGTTTAAATTCTTTTGAGTTGCTTCACATAAATTATAATCTTCGATTTCAACTTGTTGTAAAAAATCAACAAATTCTTTCTTCTTATCATCTGGAGTGCCCTTCTTAGTATAGATGTCATACTGTAAGATAGTTCTACTCGCAGTAATTGGTAAAACTCTAATGGAATACCATGCTGGTGAATAACAATTGACACCATTGGTAGGAAATAAATAGCACCATAAACCATTAAATCTACCACCTGGATTCTCCTTCTTTGGGGCTTTTGTAGTATCCCTCTTTTTACCAAAACCAAACCAAGAAGATTCTTGGTCAGGGTCAGCATTATCTTCAACGACTGAGATTTCATCTTCAGTAATTTTTGCATAATGTCTACAGTAATTACCCTTTGGAACAACTTTATAAGTTTCCATTTTAAAAGCTTGATTTAGACCAGGATGAGCAGTTGGACAATGATAACATTCTTGATAACCATCCATTAAGGTTTTCCAATTGAATTTACCATCTAATTCATAAGACATATGATACTCATAATCATCAAAATCATATTCATCCATTTCGTTTTCTAAACCGGCAAAAAATTCATCAAATGAAACAGCTTCTTCAGTATTATCAAAATTGATAAAAACTAAACCTTGTCTTGAAACATGAGTTTTGATTTCATATAAAGAATTAGCGCTTGGATCAAAACCTTCAATAGTATCAAACTGTGGAGCTTTTCTTAATAGACCGTTAGTATCATAAGACCAACCATGGTATTTACAACCTAAAATTGTTGATGAACCTTGTTGTTTTCTAACAACTGGATAGGCCCTGTGTCTGCAAATATTATGAAAACCTTTGATTTCACCTTCTTTTGTTTTAATAAGAAAAAAATTCCAACCTAAAAAGTTAAAGGCGTAATAATCACCAGCTTTAGTAAATCTACTTTTATGAGTACAGAATAACCAAGATTTCGCAAAGACAGCTCTTTTTTCAAAATCAAGGACCTTCTCGGATGTCCACCAAGAAGCTGGTAAAGTATGTTTACCAGGTAATAGTTTATCAGATTCAATGTCAGGAGGTGGTGCAGATGGTGCAACTTGTTCAATAACGGTAGCCATTTCTAGTATTTTGATTCGTTTTCTCTGTGATGAAATAACTTCATAAAATCATCGGAACATTATGGAGAGGATTCCAATTGTTTAAATATACTCCGGAGTGGAGTAGAAAACGACTAAAGATAGTGATTAAAGACAAAGACAACATCCTAGATAAACAGCGAATGGATTATGTTGGAATTGAGTTACCGAATTCGGAAGGTAAAATCCGGAGCTGAGAGTTGCCATTTTCGGTAGGTGTATTCACAGGGCAGAGATAAAGGAAAGTAAAGATTATCAAAAATACATGTTTCTACATGTACCAATAGTTATTTTGTTAAAGTGTTGCTATGTCTTGTTGATTGATATTCTTGTTGGTTTGTAGGTTAAAGAAAAAAATGCATATATGTACAACACAATAAATAAATTTTAGTTTTCAATTTTCACGTTTCGTTCAATTTTTCAGAATAGCTCGCTTTTTACATAAACACACATTGATGTAAGTGATATCAAGCCACTTTTATATACTTTTTGTAATATATACACAGTTTGAGCAGGAATATGGCTACCATATTTGATAATAGGCTGATGGACAGTCGTTTTGTGCTTAATCTTGATTTTGAGCTTGGAATTCCTAATCCTGCTGGAGCTGTGTCGAATTTACCTACCAATAAAAAAATTGATACTATTTCTATACAGACAGAAAATCTCAAATCTTCAATTATATATACTGTCCAGGAGGTCCCAAAAACTCATCAATTTAAAATATCATTAATTGATTTAGAATCAATTAAAAGACTTGGTTTGAAAAATCAAACTATTGATTTTACTATCAATAAAGTTTCTTTCTCTCTTTCAATTATAAATCTAATCCAATTATCTACCGCAAAAATACTATCAATAACGAAAGCAATGTCACAATATATAATAAATATAAAGTTTAATATAATGAATAACAATACCAATCTTGAAAATTCCTCTTATTTAAATGATTTATTGACCTATTTGACCAACTTAGAAAATGATGGAGTAATTAGCAAATTATCACAACCTGAAACTAATATTTCATCAATGGATTCCACATCCGAACTAAACTCTTTGAATTCGAGTATTAACAATAATTCTTCATCTTCCCTTAATTTAGCTACAGTTTCAAGCCGAAGAAAGGGTAATTTTGCAAAATTATTAACTCCAAAAAATATTATTAGTAAAAGAATTAAATCAAGTTCAAATTTCAGTTCAACCCCTACTTCGAATTCGAATTCAACTTCAAATTTAAGCTCAATGTCTAATTCTAACTCAAACTTGAGTATCGAACTAGCATCAGCTCCGAATCCTGATGTGTATCATGATGACACTGATGGTTTCCTTATATTACAAATTGAATCAGCAACTGGTTTACCACCATTCAAAAACTCAACTCATTTAGGTTATGATATGGATCCCTTTGTTGTTGTTTCGTTCTCAAAACAAATTTACAAAACTTACGTTTGTAGGCATGCACTTAATCCGTCATGGAAAAATCAATTAATTAATATTAGGATAAGTAAATATTCATTCAATTTTAAAGTTAAATTAAGTGTTTATGATTTTGATTTTTTTACATTTAATGATGACATTTGTTCTGCATCAATCCAAATTGATACATTTATAAATGAATCTGAATATAATCATGATGATTGTTGGACTTATAAAACAATTCCTTTGATATTTTCGCAAAATTCTTTATCGAAAAAACTAAGAAAAATAAATGATTATAACCCTCAACTATCAATTAGATTTAGATATGTCCCAGTTAGTACCCTAAACTCGTTAATTAAGGATTTCAATCCAAAAAAGACGAAATGTCCATATTGTAATAGGATTGATAAAAGGAATTCAAGCGCATTACAACATTTATCAATTTGTAAATTAAACTTAAAGCCAAATCAATTTTTACATAAATCTTATACAACTTCAAGTAATGCATCAAGAAGATGGTATGTTAAAATTTTAGCGTATATTGCATATGGTAGGCTAACTGTTGGTGGTAATAATGCACATATCTTGGTTCAAGATCGTGAAACTGGATTAGTTCTAGAAGAAAAAATTTCTGCTTTTGTTAAATTAGGTATACGATTATTATATAAATCCGTTAAATCTGATAACTCCAGTGAAAAAATCAAAGATATGTTGAGGGTTCTATCAATTAAACAAGGGAAAAGGTATGATGATCCAAACTCAAAAACTAAAATTAAAGGATTTGTTAAATTTCATGGCTTAGAATCAACACTACATGAATGTTTAAACTCTGACTTATCAAGCTATACATCGTTTAATGAATTTTTCAGTAGAAAATTAAAACCTGGTTCGAGACCTCTAGAAGGTGGCTTAAATAACGATGTAATTGTTTCAATGGCAGACTCAAGATTAATTGTCTTTAATAATTTAACTTTTGCTAAAATTTTATGGATCAAAGGGAATGGATTTACTGTTGAAAAATTATTGGGTAAACAAAATGGTTCTAGTGGTAAATCTGATGATAGATTTTCTGTTGCAATTTTTAGATTAGCTCCACAAGATTATCATAGAGTTCATTCCCCACTAAATGGTCAAATTATTAAAATCACCCATATCCACGGTTCTTATTATACTGTTAATCCGATGGCAATCAGAAGTGCATTAGACGTTTTTGGAGAAAATGTCAGAACTATTATAACTCTAAAAACTGAAGAATATGGTAATGTTGAAATTGTTTTGGTTGGTGCGATGATGGTGGGTAGTATTTTAATAAGTATTAAGTTAAATGACTACGTCAAAAAGGGTCAAGAGATAGGATATTTTAAGTTCGGTGGATCAACGGTTATTTTAGTATTCAAAAATCATAATACAGGAGAAGAAAATTGCTTTACAAATATTAAATGGGATGGAGATTTAGTTTCAAATTCTAACAAAAAACTAGAAACTTTAGTTAAAGTTGGTATGAGTGTTGGACATTCGATCAATCACGCAGGATTTCATAGAGGTTTCAAAACGGAAGTCTCGGAAACTGAAAGAAGAGAGATTATTCGTAGAGTTACAGGTTTGGGTGATGGATATGGAATTGGAGTTAGTGAAAATTTGAAAGCAAAAATAGGAGGTATGTTTGATGATGTAATGAGTATGAAAAGCAGAAGAAACTCAAATAACACAAACGATCCGACAATTGATGATTTAATTGGGAATGATTGGGAAATTCATGAATTAACCACATTAGATGGTTTAAATGATAATGGCAGTGGTGAAGACGACAACAATGATGTTGATATTGCACTTGCTCGTGAATTACAGGAAACACAATTATATGAAAGTATAGATTCTGATAACGAAATAAATCCATAGAAAACATACGTGTAATACTTGTAACATAATGACCTCATCGGCTTCATTATTTTGGCTGTATTTAATCCACATAATTAAGATTATATGTGTTAAACTCTATTGAAAGTTGTGCAATGTCAATAAAAAATTATTAGACCATCTTAGTTTCGAATTGATTTTCATGCTCTTTCTATCCCCCCTCGATCTGACGGCCAAAAAAAAATGCTTGAAATTACTTCCCCAGCCCAAAGCAATGCATTTGATTTTTCTTCTTTTTTTTTAAGACCAAACCTTGTTAAACAATCAAACATGGTTAAAGTCTATTCTTATGCAAACAATGATGCAATTGCAGAATCATTAGCTAACTTTCTTATTGCACAACAAGATGCAATTTTATCAACACACGAAAAATTTACAGTGGCAATAAGTGGTGGTTCATTAATAAGTATTCTCGCAAAGGGATTATTGAAGAACGATCGAATTAAATGGTCTAATTGGGTCATCTATTTCAGTGATGAAAGAGTGGTTCCTTTAAATGATAAGGATTCGAATTTTGGAGCATTTGAAAAAATGGTTTTAGAACCTCTAGCTCATGAGTCAAAAATTGGACCAACTGTCATAACAATTAATGAAAATTTAGTTCATCCAAATGATCATTCAACAGATGCTGAAATTGCTAAGATTTATGCTTCCGAATTGCCTGAAAATGGTATTGATTTGGTTTTGTTGGGTTGTGGCCCCGATGGTCATACATGTTCACTTTTTCCAGGTCATGAACTTCTTGAAGAAAATACTTTAAATGTCGCATCATTATATGATTCCCCAAAACCTCCACCAAGAAGAATCACACTCACATTCAAATATTTATCTAAATGTAAAACGCTAGCATTTGTTGCTACTGGTGCAAATAAACAGGCCGTTCTTAAGGAAATTTTTGAGGATTCATCAAGTAAATTGCCATGTGCAAGAGTCAATTCACTTGTTAAAATTGTCTCCGGTGGTGTATGTTGGTTTGTTGATGATGCTGCCATTGAAGGTGTTGCCGTCACCAAGTTAAAATACTGAACACAGTTAAATTTCTGTATTCAATAGTTAAGCCTCCCGCTCTTTAAAATTTTGAATTTTTGCTCCGTAGATGAGAAAAAAATTTTATTAGTTACAATTTTAGTTTGTACTTTTTGTGTTCTTTTAATTGATAACCCATCTAATTATGGCTCAAGGTAACTTAAAACTTTCGAAGAAAAAAACGGCACGTGTTACTAAACGTCAAAAGAATCCAAAGGCTGCTGCACCAAAACAATATAAAACTAAAAACGTCACAACAAAGGAAAAACAAGTTTATAAATTAGCACAACAACATCAAGCAAAATTAATTGGAAATACTGAAAAATTAATCAGCAGTAGAGTTGGACACTTAGAATTGCTAAAAGGTGACAGAAGAACACTTGAAAAAGAAGAACGTTTAAAGGCGGAAGCAAAGGCAAGGGCTGCTAAGAAGGCCGCGTAGGTTTAATTAGTTAATCAAACTGCCACAAAATGAACAACATTAAAATTCGTATACTCAATTCATGGAGCAATTCCAAATTAGATGAAGAAGCTTTTAATATTGAGGCAAATTATCGATTTTTGAATAACACAAATACCAGCAACGATAAAAAATCATCAAAATCATTAGATTCAAATTTCAAAAAACAAAAACTCTAACTTATATACACCTTTTATATATTTATATAATTAAACGTGCATGCATGATACTTTTTCACTATTCAAAGCGATCTTTAACAGACTTCATATTGGACATAATCTGCTTTTTTAATTCATTATTTATTGATTTTGTAGGATCGAAAAGTTGTTTCAATTTATGTGTATCTTCATCAAAATCTACCTTTTTAAACCTTTTTTCACGGAGTTGTGCTATATCTGAAGGAACAACTGGACCAAACCCCATGATTATACTATCATTTGTACAGAAAACAAATCCAGCAGTGGGATATTAACACTATACTTTCAAGTATTCATGTTTCAGAAATTTTGAAATCCGTGCACCGTCGTCAGTTACTTTTGTCGAGATTAAACTGTGTAAAATTTGGCTGCTTTTTGTGGTTAATATGCTGCACATAATTAAGAATAGATGGTTAAATTTTAGAATAACTTGATTTATATTCTTCACAATTCTAGTAATGAAGCTTGACACATTTTCTATTGCTAGTACCATTGCATTAGCATCTTCTGTTTGTGCAATTGAAAATGCTGCCGTTTATAGATTCAACCCAAACAATAAATTAAATTCTAATGGTGATAATGATAAAACAATTTCAACAATTTCACAAACTGATGCAGAATTAAATTTAGCTTATAACTTTGGTATATCAAGATACTATAATGTTCAAAATGTTGAAATTTTAGATAATATTATGTTATCAAATAACGAAAATGTTGAAAATTCTAATAAATTAATTTTAGTTATTAATGGTGTTGAACAACCATCAAATTTTCTAGTAGATTTTGACATAGATCCAAGTTATAATATTGAAATTAAAGATGATAGAACATCCTTAAAGTTCAAAACATTCTTAAAGAATGTGCCATACAAGTTAGCCGAATTAAAGAAATCGTTAGGGTTTAAAAAGGAAACTTTATCTAATGAAATTACTTTACTCACAAATTCTGAGAAAAAAACATTGTATTTAAAACAATTATGGAATAAGTACTTTCATAACAATGAAACTAATAGAGTTGAAAAAATTTGGAACAACTTGAAAAATTCTATAAATTTAAATAGCAATAATCAAGAATCCGAATCAATTCTCAGGGTCAATAAAAGATCAATCAATTACATCAATGATGAATCATTTATTAATGAGTTAGCACAATTAGACTTTTTTTTAAATGAAAAATTAAAAGATGATAAAAATGAAGAAACTGAATCAATTATTATTACAATTGATTCATTAATTTCAATTTTCAAAAAAACTGGTATTACACAAACGTACGAAACTTGTTTAAGTATAATTTCTCAAGCTTTAATTGAAAAATTAGAGAAATTAAAAAATGTTGATACAACAATTGTTGTTTTGCCAATTGATCAACTATTCGTTACATTAAAAACGAATGAATTTGGAAAAAAACAAGCATACCAGTTACAACAACAAACACTAAGAAAGAGGGGAGATAGCAACGTTTTTACGAGTAAGAAAAATTCAAATTTATGTTATCCAAACCAATTAGCATGTATTGAATCAACAGATTCATGTTCAGCTCATGGTATTTGCTCATTAGTTGGATCATGTTGGAAATGTTTATGTTCTCCAACCAAAGATTCCAGTGAAAGAACCAGTTTTTGGACAGGTAGCTCATGTGAAAAGCAAGATTATTCATCACAATTTAATTTGTTGTTTTGGACAACACTCGTTTTATTATTATCAGTTGTTTCAGGTATCAAATTAATGTATCAAAGTGGTAATGAAGAATTACCCGGTGTTTTACTTGCAGCTACAGTTCAAACTAAGAAAGCTACGTAAATAATCAAGTAAATAAATGTTTTAAATAGTATTTTTATAGCCAATCAACAAATAAAACAAATCGAATAATTTTATAAGATATTTGTATGAATCCACCGGCCCTTGGACTGCAAGTTAGATAGTAAAATAAATTTCACTACAATCCAGCCAATAGGCACTAAGACGATTCAGGGAAATCAGCCCCATTTTCTCTCACCTCGTGCATGACGCTTCATACCATATGAACAAAATAGCCAAAGCAACACGTATAGCACTGGTTTGCCGCACTGATTGCGAAAGGAAGAACATCAAAAGACTGTGATATGCAAAGTGGAAACCTCGGCCTCTTTATACTTTTCCAAAAAATCCAGCGCGAAATTGAAGACTCCTCCTTTGAGGGTTTTATATTTTATGTCTTATATATATTTCATAAACTTAATGGAGGATATCATTTATATTCTCTGTCACTTTGCCTAAGAACCAAAATATCATGGATGTCCAGTTTGTGGTCCGATACGCAAATGGATTCAAGGACACAGTTGTGCAAGTGGGTTTGCATGACGATGTTGTATCCAATATGCCCACCGGCTACATCAGAAAACACATCAGAGATAGTTACCCTGAACTTGCCAATAAAAGATTGAAATTACTACATAATGGACGTGTTCTGCTATCACATACAAACTTTTCAAAGGAAATTTCATATTTAAGTAAGAATTTGAATGATGACGAGGAAGAACCAAATGAAGAGGAAATCCACCGCCAGGACACTCCTGTTAAAATTTATTTTCATTGTATAGTAGGTGATGAATTATCACCAGCTGAACTTAAGGAAGAAGAACAATTTGACCAGCAACCTACCAAAACTACTACTGAAGCACCGAAAGGATTTGATAGATTGTTGTCACAAGGATTTAGTCCTACGGATATTCAAGATTTGAGAAATCAATTTTTAAGATTACATGGATCAAACTTACCAGCCAATGCTAACAGTGATCAAATTCATGAACTTGAAGATAGGTGGATTGATAGTAGTGTTAATCATGAAATTGATGAATTCCCTGCAAACATGAGGTTCAATTTTAGTAGCGGCAGTAATGAGAGTAATAGTGGAACTAGTACCTCAAATGGTGGTATAATTGGTCATGATGAAAACGAGGATGAAGCTAGTATACAAGATTCATCTACAAATAATATACAACCAACCGCCAACAATATGAGACAACAATTGATACAACGAGACGTCGAAACTCATAAAGAAACATTTCTCGGAGTTTGTGTAGGATTTACCTTAGGTGGGCTGGCCCTTCTTCTTTTGTTTTTGAATGTGGGTGGAATATTTAGCAAAAGAACACGTATGGCTGTTATCAGTGGAGTTGTCGTTAATTTCAGCTTTGGCTTGTTTAGGTCATGGACAGGATAGAAGACTGCAGAAAACAATAGAGAAAATAGATGCACAGCCCAGTGAGAATATTCATAAATTTCAATGTTTCCAGATTAATAAGACAAATTGGTAATTAAGCTAATTTGCCACTGATTATCTTCTGCTCTCGTGTACCATCTTTTTTATTCTCTTTGAGTATACAAATAACTTACTATGAATAATACAAATTCGGATGATAGTATTGAGTCCCCAATTAGATATACAGCTTATGCTAATCGTTTACGTACAATTCTGATTGCTTCTCATAGATATGTTGCTTATACTTCAGATATTGGTGAATCTTTTAGACCTGTTGCACATCCTAAATTAGTTACTTTTTGCTATGGTATATCATGGGCATATTTAGTTGGTGATGTTGCATTTGAGTCTTGGAAGGCGAAGTTACGCCAGGAAGGCAAATACAAGCCAGGACTTCGACCATGGAATGATATACCATTAGCCAATCCTATCTATTCAATGACTTATGATGATTTAGATTGGAAAATTATTGGTTTAAAAAGAGCTGTTTTCCAAGGGGTTGCCTCAATGGGATTACCTGCACTTACTATCCATTCAACAGTCAGGTATTCATCGATATTGTTTAAAAATTCTTCCAATAAGGCTTTAAAAGCTTACGGTCCTGTTTCTTTAGGCCTTGCGGTTGTCCCTTTACTCCCTTACTTATTTGACAAACCTGTGGAAGAAGCTGTAGACTGGATATTTGGTTCTTTATTTACACCAGTTAATGCAAAACTTAAACCAGAGTGATTCTTTTGCATTTCAATCGATTATCTATATAACATCATTTACTTAATTTATTTTTTTCTTACTAGAGTATGAACGTAGTATTGTTATAATTGTTCAAACAAACTATCAACTAATTTTGTAGTTTTAAATCCCAAGTTCCGATGTAATTGCGCGTTAAACGCGATTGTTTAAAGTCAATTTGGGCGTTCAATATTTCAACAGGTATTTACACGTTTAGATTTAGTTTTATTTCTTGCAAATCAATCATGTTTGGCTTTGGAAAGAAGTCAGAACCAATCAAAGAATGGAAAGTTGATGCTGATAAACCACTGGTCACAAAAACATTTAGTGATCCGCCAGAAACTTTACAACATGAACCTAATTATGCGGATATTGAAAAGGATGATCATGAAAAGATATATAATGAAATTTTAAAATATTTTAAAACACATGAAAAATTTCCAACTTATGAATCAAGTTGTCCTGAATCTGAATATAAACCTTTAAATAAATATGAAAAGGCGTGGTTATCAAAGCAATGTTTTTTAAGATATTTGCGTGCGTGTAATTGGAATAAAGAAGACGTAATAAAAAGAATTACAAATTCAATAGCATGGAGAAGAGAGTTTGGTATTGCTGGTGGTGAATTTAACAAAATTACATCTGATTTAGTTAAAGTTGAAAATGAAACAGGTAAACATCAAATTTTCGGTTTTGATGATGAAAAAAGACCTTGTTTAATTTTACTTAATGGGAGACAAAACACAAAGTCTTCTGATAGACAAATTCAACATTTAATTTATATGTTAGAAAGAAGTATTGATTTTATGCCTCAAGGACAAGATAAATTATGTCTCTGCGTTGATTTTAAAAAATATCCAGAAGCTTGCACCTATGAACCTAAAGTTCCTGCCGTTGGAATTGGTAAATCTGTCTTATATATATTACAATACCATTACCCTGAAAGATTAGGTCGTGCACTGTTTATTAATATACCAACATTAGTTAATATTTTTTTAAAAATTTGTTGGCCATTTGTTGATCCATACACAAAACAAAAGTGTAAATTTGATGAACCATTCAAAGATTTTATTACTCCTGAACAACTAGCAATCAACTATGGTGGTGATGTTAATTTTGAATATGTTCATGATGATTATTGGGATGATTTTGTTGGAAAGGCAGAAGCAAAAAGAAAACTAATTATTGATAATTTTGATAAATTAGGTGGTGAAATTGGTTTAAGTGAGTGGGATTTAAGAGAAGGTATTTGATAACAGTTTACAGTATGTAAATGCTAAGTTTTTTTCTTTCTTTTTTTAAAAGTACAAAATAGCGTACATATAGCTATATATATATATCATAGAATTTATATGGAATAATGTATAATCAACTATTTTCTCATTAAAATGTATAAATTCTCCTGTTTCAAACCAACTAAATTTCTATAATTACCTTCTAAACACATTAACAACCCTCCAAATGAACAATAAACGGAGATTCTATCATCTTTACCTTCTTCAAATTTATAGACTGTTCCATACATAACATAATCATAATCATTCATTAAAGATCTTTGATCAGGCTTAGGTGGTCTCCATGAACCATTTGCAGCTACTAAATCATCAGTTTCCATTGCATTTGAATCATCATCTATATTCAGAGATTTTGCTAATGTAATAGTTAAAGTATCATTCTCACTAACTGGAAAAAGTTCATGATTCACATCAAGAGTAATTTTTGTATCTGGAGATGATGTTGAATTAGCAACAATTCTAGTTACACGGTCATATCTTGCGGAATCAGTTGATTCGATGTTAAATATATCGTCAAAAAGAGTGGAAGACATTATACTATTAGATTTTTGATATCCGTGATAAAAATCTATATGTTCTTTTTCAATAATAAAGGTTTTTGTCAAATCGAAGAGATCACATAAAATTAAAATTTTCATGAAAACAAAATGAAAAAGGGAAAAGCAAAAACTACCAATTTTTGCGACTGTCGACGATTTTAGTGTGACAACATGTTTTGCACTATTTTATGTTTTAGATTGGAATAAGAAATGGCCAGTATTTGTTGTTTAATTGGATAAAAAGTATATGCCACACATGGACGTACATAGTACAAGTAAAAACCACGCTGTTATGGATGACAGAGCTTTTTCCAACTTCTCAATTGATGATAACGACTTTGACAATGATATTGCTGAGTTCAATATAGATAATGGTGGAATGGATGTGGATATTGAAAACGGTAATCCTGAAATAGAGTATTATCCTGGTATGTCGACTCATGGGCGACACGCATTTTTAGGAGAACCTGAGTCTTTTAAATATAAAGTAAGAAGATTATTAAGGAAGTTTCATATGGCCTTAGCATCCCAAAATACAAGAAAATTGTTAGTTGGTTTAGGTGGGTTTGCTGCAGTGGTTGTTTTCTTTACTTTTATGCTATTTTCAGGAAATGGTAATGATTCAAAATTACCTGGTGGTGCAGTACACGATAGTGGTTCCTTAACTCCTGGTAATGATGTGAATGCACCAGTTGATAACAGTAGTATCAATACTGATGAAGAAAACAATAGTGATTCAAATTTGACAAAAATGAGCCTAAGGGATATGAGAGAAGCTAAATTTTGGGTTTTTGATTACGATTTGAATTTTATTGACTATGTTGCAGATAATCTTGATCCTGGATCCCTAACTATAACTCCTAACGAAAAGCGTGATTCTGATGATGCCAATGCTGATGACACTGATGGGAGCGGTGACGACGACGACGACTACCATGACGAAAATGATGATGATGATGATGATGATGATGATGATGATGATGATGATGATGATGATGATGATGATGATGATGAGAAGAAGGCTTATAAACAAGACAGTGATAAAGAAAATAAACTTGAAGAGAATAAGGACACCAAAACTGATGACAACAATAAAAATAATAAATCGGATGAAGATAAGGAAGATAAGATTTTTGAAACTGTGACACCAAATAATGATCTTGGCTATTACTTGCATCAGGAAGCTGGTATTGTTTATCTCAAACAAGCAGCAGACCCACTATTTGAAACAAAAATAATTAATTTAGCAAGTCTTACATATAATTCAGTTTCATTAGATGCTAGATTAATTTCAGTGACTAAATCATTAGAGAAAATAATTGTTTTAACAGATGAGGAACAACAGTGGAGACATTCATCTTTTGCGAAATATTGGATAGTTGATGTTAAATCTCTGAATGTTGAACCAATTTATTATTTAACAAAAAAGCAAGATGATATAGAAATAATTATACCTTTAGCCTTGAGTTATGCAGCGTTTTCTCCTGATGACAAATTTATTTATTTTAATTATGAAAGTAATTTCATGTTAAAAGATATTGAAACAGGCAAAATTACAAAAATTACAAAAGATGGCGACATGAAAAATATTTTAAACGCCAAACCAGACTGGATTTATGAAGAAGAAGTTTTAAGTAGTGATAGAGCAGTTTATTGGAATAAGGAAAGTTCGAGATTTGCTTTCATTAAATGGGATGACAAAGATGTTCCAATTTATAATTTAGAATTCTTCAAAGATGATACATACCCAAAGATAGAAGAATTAAAGTATCCAAAGCCTGGTTTTAAAAACCCAATTGTCTCATTATATGTTTATACTATGAATAAAAATAAATTAATTAAAGTTAAGCAACCAGAAGAATCTGATAAAACTGTTGAATCTTTAGGTGAAGATTTTATTATTTATCAAACTGTTTGGCTTAATGAAAATGAACTATTATTCAAGAGAACCGATAGAAGTAGTAGAAAGATTCAAGTTTGTGTTTATGATGTTTTATCTGGCAAATCTAAAATTATCAGAGCAATCAATACTGACTTGTATGATGGTTGGTATAAAAATAATGGTGGTATATTTGTCTTACCAAATAATAAAGGATATATTGATGTCATTGTTAATGAAAAACATGATCACCTAGCACATTTTAAAGATTCCTCCGATAGTGAAGGTGATATTATAACGTCTGGTGACTGGGATGTTATTGGTGGTGTAGCTGGTTATGATGAAATTGATGATAGTATTTATTTTATTGGGACTTCCGGTAATGCATTACAAAGACAAGTTTACAAAGTTAAACTTAATGACTCAACTTTATTTGCATTAACTGATTTAGATCAAATTCACTCTTACTCCATTAAAATTTCGAATGGTGGTAAATGGGGTGTCATGAAATATTCTGGCCCAGAATTACCAACTCAAAAAATTGTTGAACTGAATAAATTATTAGACAGTTCAGATTATACTGACAGTTTACCAAATTTGAATAATGCAAATCAAGTAGCAGAAAATTTAGAAAAGTTTGGAATTCCAACAAAAGAGTATCATTCAATTAAGCTGCATGATGATGTTTCTGTTAATTTAATTGAAGTTAAACCAAAAAACTTTGATGAAAACAAAAAATATCCTGTTTTAGTCAGTGTTTATGGTGGACCAGGTATTCAAAAAGTTAGCTGTGATTTCAATTATGGATTTGAAGAAATTGTTTCCTCTTCATTAGAGGCAGTTGTTTTATATATTGATCCAAGAGGTACAGGTGGTACAGGTTGGGAATATAGATCATGGGCAAGAAATAGAATTGGTTACTATGAACCAAGAGATATAACGGAAGCAACTGAAATATATATTACTGAAAGGGATTTTATTGATAAAGAAAAAATTGCAGTCTGGGGTTGGTCGTATGGGGGTTTTAGTGCGTTGAAAACACTGGAATTTGATAAAGGTGAAGTCTTCAAGTATGGTATGGCCGTTGCACCTGTCACTGATTGGTGTTTATATGATTCAATTTATACAGAAAGATATATGGGTATTCCATCGGATGATAACCCATATAAAGATTCAAAAATTACTGATATTTCAAGTTTCAGTAACTTGTATAGATTCCTTATTATGCATGGTACTGCGGATGATAATGTTCACTATCAAAACACATTAAGATTACTCAATGAATTTGATCTGAACAATGTTGAAAATTATGACGTCCACATTTTCCCAGATTCAGATCATTCAATTACACATGATAATGCGAATGTTATTGTTTATGACAAACTATTCAATTGGTTAGCAAATGTTTTTGAAGTTTACTAAAATAATATTATATCCATTTGCTATGTGTACATTAATAAATCAAAATAATGTTCGTATATTATAATTATGAAATTCATAAAAGTATTCGTAAAGAGTTTATGTAAGGTATAAACTAAGGTCTTGATTGATTAACCGTACCACAATTATCACAAGTTCTCAACTTCAGATCATGATCAAACTTATCAATTGCAGCTTTAACTTGAGTACCTAAATCATGGCAATGGAAAGCTTCTTCATGACAAATATCTTTACATTTTTGACAATACCATCTCATTTTATCTTGCATAGTTTCGGGTCTATCTTGTTCCAGAACTATCCCTACAGTATCTTTGAATCTTACCGGACTGTGTGGAATATTACCAGGTAAAAGGAAAGATTCGCCTTCCTTGATTGGAATATCTTTAAATTTACCATCATCAACAACCTTCAAAAGCATATCACCCTTGAATTGATAAAACCATTCTGGAGTTTGGTTGATATGATAATCTGTTCTTTCATTAGGTCCACCAACAATCATAACAGTAAAACCACCCCTTTGTAAACAAAAATTGTTGACGGGAGGTTGTAACTTATCTTTATTATCTTCAATCCATTGCTGAATGTTAATAGGTGCTCCTAACATGACTAATTGTTTGTGATTCTACTTCTCTTTTTTAAAAAAGAATCTTTGATTTAGAAAACTTAGCTAAGATTGCACATACAAAAGCACGCCAGAATACAAAAAATTAAAAAAAAACGGCAGCTGAAATAAGATACATTAACGCACCAATTTCAATGTACTGCCCCACCTAGACGCCCTGAAAATAAATTCATCTTCACTAAGTACCACTTATTTTAGCTTTGTTGTTAGTAGCAATAAGATTTTTGATTCACTCTTAGGCATATAAAAACTTTCTAAATGGCTGGTTCAACAAGTGGTATTATTGCGGGTATGAATCCTTTGGAATACAGTGGTTCATCACCTTATACCATTTTTTTCTTTCAACTGATTGTCATCATCACTTTCTCTCAAGTATTATATGTTGGTTTAAGTAAGATAAAGCAACCTAGAGTCATTGCTGAAGTCCTTACAGGCATCATTTTGAGTCATACAGCATTGGGTCGAATACCAAATTTTACGGAGTATCTCTTTCCGGCAAATTCAATCCCTAGTTTAACATTGGTTGCAAACATCGGAATTTGTTTATTATTATTTATAGTTGGTTGTGAAGTCGATGTTAAATTTATTAAGAAACATATGGTTACGGCTATCTCAGTTGGTCTTCTTAATATGGCGCTACCATTTGGACTTGGTTGTTTATGTGCAATCGGGCTATGGAAAGATTACAGAGAAAATGTTGAAGATTTACCAGAAATCAAATTTACAACATTTATGGTTTTTATTGCAGTTGCAATGTGTATCACTGCGTTTCCTGTTTTGGTTAGAATTCTAACAGAATTAAGATTAGTGAAAGACAGGGTAGGGACTGTTGTATTGGCTGCTGGTATTACAAACGACTTATTAGGTTGGATTTTGCTAGCTTTGAGTGTTACATTAGCAAATTCTTCACAATCTATAGTAACTCTTTACATTGTTTTAACTGCAATTGGTTGGTGTTTATTTATTTGTTATCCGGTTCGAATTGTTTTACATTGGTTTTTGAAAGACGTATTAAAAGAATTTGATAATCCAAATAGTCCATCAAGATTAGCAACAACAATTTTATTACTTATGATGTTTGCATCTTCTTTTTTTACAGATATTATTGGTGTTCATCCAATTTTTGGTGCATTTATAATGGGTACAATTGTTCCAAGAGAAAGCAATTATGTGATTAATTTAACTACAAGAATTGAAGATTTAGTTAATATTATTTTTGTACCTATTTATTTTGGAGTTGCAGGTTTGAATGTTGATTTGGGTTTACTTACTAAAGGTTTAGATTGGGGGTGGGCATTTGGTTTAATTGGTGTTGCAATGATTGGTAAAATTGTTGGTGGTTTGGTAGCTGCTAAACTGAGAGGTCTATATTGGAGAGAAAGTTTGACAGTTGGTGTTTTAATGTCTTGTAAAGGTATTGTTGAAATTGTTGTTTTACAGGTTGGTTTGAATGCCAGCATTATATCAAGAAAAACCTACTCAATGTTTATTTTTATGGCACTCATTACAACATTTTTAACAACACCACTAACCATTTATTGTTATCCAGATTCTTATAGAGAACAAGTTCAAACTTGGATTGCAGAAAAGCAAAAATTGGGTAATGAAGATGAAAGCATAAAATCAATTGAGAACCAAAATGAGGATGAAAATGAAAACGACTTTATTCAATCAGAAATTATGATTGATAAAATAATTCTAACCGTTGATGATCTTGAAAGCGTATCAACTGGTTTACTGATTTTAGATATTTTCCTAGAAAATTCGAAGATTCCAGTTCACGCAATAAATATGAAAACTTTAACTGAAAGGACAGCTGACGTATTACATGCATCGATGATGTATGAAGACTCTCCCGATCAGAATTTGAATTCACTGAATTCAATTTTGAGTATTTTCAATATATTTTGTCATTATAATAAAATTCCGTTTACATCAGAAATTTTATATTCATTACCTGAATTTTTTTTACAAACACTATTTGACAATCAAATATTTTCACCAAATGATTTATTTATATTGACCATGACTCAAAGACACTTTTCTATTGCCTACTTGAGAGAAATTATAAAATGTGGTAAGGATGTTAGTTATCAGAAGGCCGTTTTTATAAATAACAGCAAAGAAAATTCTGGTTTTGAACATAAAGAAAGTAGCTTATCCAAGAATAATGAAATAGATGATATTTTAGATGCTAAGAGTTACTTTTCGGATAACACATTACTCAATCCATCAGCTTTAAAAATTTCTACAGTTGCACTATATTTTGCTAACTCAGAATTAACAAATCTTGATAGGTTAGGCATGAAACTTTTTGATGTTTTGATAAAAGGTAAAGATTTAACCAATGGTAAAGTTCTTATGGATAATATTGATTCAATGTCTAAAGCTAGTGATGAGATTTTAACCTGGATTGCAAACAATGAAAAACTTTATATGGGTAAAAATTTCACGGTTGAAAATAGGACAAATGATCTCAATAATGTTGCAACCGGTAAATCAATTGGAGAATTCGTATCAGGTAGCGACATAGATTCAAGGAAATTAGATAAGTTGGTAATTGTATCAATTGAGAAGGGTAAAAATATTGAATATATCCAGGAATTAATCGATAATCATGAGAAAGTTATAGTTCTATTTTAAGGTTAATTTGATTGAGTCCAATTATTTTCAAATGAAGCCAATGTTTAAGTATTTTTTGTGATTAAGGCTGCTATAAGGTACAAGAAAAACCAGAGATTAATTGGAAACTAATCTATGTAAGTTATTACTACTTAAAAAGGACCAATTGCAAATGCAGGTATTTTCAGAAAATGTACAACTCCACTATTTGCCTTACTGATCTAACTCTTTTTGTGCTTTTTATTCATTGGTGAATGTGGAGTTGATTAAATCTATTGAAGCAACTAAATTGGCTGATATATGTAATTCCTTAATGACCCATCTAAGCCTTCCTATATGGCTGTAATGAAACTGCTCTAATATTGTCTAGTGACATCTCAAGTACGAGATTTCAAATCCTGTGTAAATTTAGACCACTTAATAATAATTGGGAAATTTTAATATTTGAATAAAAATTGTGTAGAAAGCAATAACTTCGGGTAAAACATTATTGTTTGTTTTTAATTTAAAAGTAGTTGAAATAATCAAAAAACATTTTGACATGTCCATTTGAACTACAAATGTACTAACATGTGTACCTCCCCTAGAATCAAAAAATATTCATACTCCAATAAAGGTTGGTATTGAATTGAGCATTTATATGCAGTTACTGAAGCGATTGACGGTGATGAACAATGCATATGAAAAAAAATTTGAGATTCTTTCAATAACTCTAACAGGATCATCTATCGTGAATTCAAGATAGAAACTGAATTCTAAATCAATAATATCACCATAATTTTTTACCTTCTTTTTCACCGGATTTTTTACCAGCTACAATGATGGTACTTGAACAAGAAAGAGCGATTATTTTATCACCTAACCATTCTCTACTAAGACCTCTTAAAGTACAAACAACTGGATTAATCGATGTTATTCTCATTTGAATTGAAAGTTCAGTTGGTTTAACAGTAGAATCATAAGTAAAATGAAGTTAGATTTCCTTAGTGGTTAAAAAAGTTTTGTTACATTTGTATGTAATAGCTCTAAAAACCAATTCGTTTTTGGGGAGTTCTCAGCCATAAACACCCCAAACCACAATAGCAGAAAAGTAAGTACACTTGTAATTAATTTCAAAGAAACTGAGCCTTCCAAAGAAATTCTTTGGTGATTCCAAATTCCGGCTTCAGTTGTTATACCAAAAAAAACTTATGAATTAAAATACTCCTAACATAAACAACAACTCTATAAAATACAAATAACTTTTCCTGAAGCCTTGGCGCTTGCGACTCTGTGAAGGGCCGATTCATATTGTGTCCAACCACGGAAGATACTGTCAATAGGAGTATCCAATGTACTGGCATTCAAAAGATAATCTATAACATTAATAAACGTTTTATCACGCCCTAACTTGAATCTGTAAATTGGATATTCAGATTTTCCTAATGCATACATAAGAGTATATTTCAAATATTGATAACTTGGTAACATGAACGAAAAGATTGAACTATCCAATAAATTTAATTGGTATGTTCCATAAACTTGTGAATAAGCACCACCTTCTTTAGGGTTCTTCAAAATTACCTCTAAGTAATCTAAATATGATTCGTTTCTAACGCAATCAACAATAATATCAAACTTCCCTTCATTTTTTACGATTTCAAGTATTTCATTAATATTATTAAGATCACCCAATGTATAATCAATTGTTAAACTAGCGCCTGAATTTTGCAACCTATGTTCTGATCTTGATGAGCATGTCACTATAACTTTATCAGCATCCATATACTTCTTTGCAATTTCAACTGCGTATGATCCAACTGATGTACCAGCTCCAATAATGAATATTCTTTTACCTTTTAATACCCCTTTCAAATCATCATTTAATTTTATTTTATTACCTTGTGACAATGCCAATTTAATTGCACCATATCCAGTCGCACAAGCACACGAGATTGAAGCAGCTTGCTCAAAAATCATACCTGTTGGTATTTTGTGACAAAATATTACTTTTTGAGGGTTAATTAAAATATATTCTGAAAAAGTACCCTCTGTTGAAAAGGGATTCAATCTATAACCAAATACTGAATCGCCAACTTCATAGCCTGATTGTGAACCTGCTTTAACAACAGTTCCTGAATAATCACCACCTAAAACTTTGGTTCTACTTCCAACAAAAAATATGCTTAAACGATGTAATAAAATATCAATTGGATTAATAGAAACTGCTTTCACTCTAACTAAGATTTCATCATCTCTAATATTTGTTGAAATAGGATGATCTGAAACTTTCAAATTCCAAAAGCTTGTATATGTCAACGCTTTACTTATAAGGTTTCCATTTATAATCGCACAATCGTAGTCGATTTGAACATTAATAGCTGACATTTTTTCCATGTGTACAGGATATTTGCACCCTTTTTAAAAAGTAAAAAGAAAGCAATATCTAAAATACTTGAGCAAAAACTAAGATAAAATAGAAAATTTCAACCATTGAAATGACCGACCGAGTGAAGTGAACCAATAAAAACAAATCTGAACCACTTTGAACAATCTCGAAATCATGTCATTTTGAATAAAACTTTAATTGTTTCCTGCTTGGTCTCTTGGCTGCTCTTTTGAGGAATTACCGGCTAGATAAATGAGGGCTATTACTGCTACTTCAGCAATTAAGTTGAGCAAAGAGTATATGTATCATACTTATTATTATTCTACCATTTTATTGGGCATTTATCATTCCCTTATGATGGCCCAAGCCCTCTATATATAAACACCGAGAACGCGTTCAAAAAAAAAATGTACAGATCAGCTGTATCACTAGAAATGTGCATATGCTAAACTATTAAAATATCTCATAGTCACAAGCAATACTAATAAGCCCACCTCTTCATAGCCCGGATTTTAGTCTCGAATCGCGCTTTACCAAATCTGGAAATCATTTATATAATTTTTGCAAAAACGATCAAGCGCTTATACTTGATTATAGATTGACATATTCCTCCGCTCACATACTTGATTACGAGGACAATAGATTGACCATGATTTTAACGGTTTAGCTTGATTTGTTGGCATGAAACTTAAGTTACTTATAGCCAAGGTGTAATACACAAAAGAAATATATATAATTTCCTATTTATTTATCATTGAAACACCCTCGGATAAAACGCTCGCTAATCTGACATCATCTAACTACATTCTTGGAAGCAGGATTTTTGTCAATCAAACAAGCTGGATATACACGTTTGTTGCGGTTTTGTATGGTTCAAAAAGAGTAGTTGAAACTCCATATAGTTTTCCATCATCATCGCTTAACAGCCGTTCAGATTTAGTTTCATTTACAAATGATACAGTAACGGCTATGCAATTTATTAATTTTCAATTGACTGTTTTTACACTTTTTTTTTGATAGCAACAGCATAGTAAGTAATATGCAGCATCTTCTTAGCGTCATCTTCTTCAATTAGAGACAAGTGACTATTCTATGAATTCCTACTTACCATTAACGGAGGTTTTGGCAAAGAGTTTATTACGTTTTGGTTTTGTGTGGTTCAGTGGAGTGTCTGTTTCTCTTGATTCAAAAAAATCAAAAACATTCCTCTCTAACTGCTCATCTTTCTTATGAAACTTTCTTTTGAATTTCTCCACCTCGGTGTTTAAATGATTTGATCTTTGTGTGCCTCTATTACTTATAATAGAATAACAACTGATTTTGGATGATTCTATCCCAATGTGCTACAACATATCTTACAACAACTAATTGAAATTCTCCTATGCTTTATATTTTTGATAGTGATGCTTGCCGATGTCATTGATCTCATATGGTTGTATGATCTTTCCATATAGGAACATCGTATACTTTTATAAGAACCAGTCTTCTTGCATTTCTCAGATAAATTAATAAAGCAGTGTGCCGGCAAAAAAAAAACACTTCTCAAAAAAACAAACTATCAATCACTATCCATCTTATTTTCAATCACTGATAATAATTTATAGAGACTTTGATCCTCTATCCAGTCATTCATGAAATCCACAAAACTATGTAAATTTATGTATTTTTTGGAATTACATTCTACAATCTTTTTTTGTGTTCCTCCTGTGGTTTTCGTTTTTAGCAAAACAAAAGTTCCAATGTTGACCGTATACATTCAAAAAGTATATTTCATACTTGATTCTCTGTCTAATAATACATCACACTTATATATTATAATGTGTAATATAAATGTGCAATTTTATTAACAACTGGTTTAATGACCTAATTGTGGTATATCTCCCTTCAATACTTTACCAATCTATTGTATGTCCATTTCAGGGTTATAAACATGGTACAAAACAATAATTACCCGTTTTTTAACTTTTTAAGATTTCAAAAGGAGAGTCTATTTCGAAAAAAGGGAGACAAATGGAAAATAGTTCTGAAATTTCCTGCACAGACGTTAAAGGTTTTTTCAAAATGTATTGTCCTGAGAATTTTCTTCGCAGTAAAACTATTATCTTTTTCCCGATAAGGCTAAAATATTATAAAGCATACCATTGGAATCTTCTTAGGTTTCTGATTACAAGATTATATAGTAAATTACTAAAAGATAATATATCAAGACTAAAAAAACAAGCTCAAAAAAAGAGGCTCACTTGCAACATTAACATAACGTAGTTTTTTCAGATTTTACGGTTTTTGCTGGCCAATGTCGATTTTTACTGCGAGATACATTCCGAAGGTGTAAAACACAGAAAGTCACGTGTCTGTTAATTTCTAAATATTAAAGCTTACCGAGTTTTAAGCTTAAATCGAAACTTCGACATCATTTTAAAATCTATAATTAGTGCTCTACTAGCAAATTGACCACTTAATAGATTTTCGTGTTTTATTCATTCAGTGTAATGAGTTTTCCTTTTATACTAGGCTTGGAATGATTTCCCAATGTGCGTCTTTTTCTTGAATTTTTCAGCTTTATTATTATAATATACAATAAATGGAACCACATTTTCTTTGATTCTACGCAGCGTAATTTGATCTATTTATGATGCTCAAACGAGAAATTCAAAAGGATGTTTATCAAACAATTTCTAAGAAACTGTTATATAAAACATCATATTTGAGAAGGATATATCCGCCAGATGGGTTAACGTATGAAAAACTAATCGAGAATAATCAATCAAGAAAACTTCAACTTTTAACAGTTTATAGAAATTTAATAAGATCAGTTAAGTTCTTACAATTTCATTCTTATTTTAAATCAAGTTTAATATTATTATTTAAATCAAAAATAAGGCAAGATTATTCATATAAAAGATCGTTATTGTTGAATGATGATACCGTTTTGAGCGACAATGAATTATTTGAAAGGTTAGTAAATACTGTGAATTTTATACACAACGCAACATTAGATTCTATATCTAATGGTGATAAAACGTCAAGGCCTAAATCTATGGAATTTAAGATATTGAATGCAGTCATACAGTTTGAAATATCCAAGTCTGTGCCTTTGAAAACTAAACTAAAAAGTGAGTTTATAACGTTGGAAAAATTGAAGTCCTTAAGGGAAATTGAAAAATCTGTTACACTTCAGAATTCTGACAGTAATTCAAAAAGGCATCAAATATGGTGGATTGATCATGATTTGGGTATGCTTAAAAATGATTTTTGTTTTGCTTATTTAAAAGAGCTTAAAAATCAAAGAAATAAACTCAAATCTTTGAAGTTTCTATTTTCATTGCTAGACTACGAAAGATCAATAGTTTTAATGAATGAAGAAATACAACTATTACTATGAACTTAAACACTACTTTGCTTGTATTTTGTAAATGTAACTAAACGTAAATACGATTGATAAACTGATACATAAAAAAACTATAAATAAATATCTAGCTTTAAAATAATTTAATAGAAATCTTGAGGGAAAAAAAGATTAAAGCAAATTTAACATAAACAAGTTAAGAAAAATAGAAAAGCAAAAACAGAAAAAGCTACTGCAACTACCAACCTAATGAGCTCTTGACATTGATAGGTGCTGAAATTTCTGGTATGAATCTTGGTTGTTCTTCTTTGTGTTTGATCAGATTTAATATTTGTGATAATGAACTATAAGAATTTGTATTTGCTGAATTTATATTAGATTCTGAATCACTTAATCTAACATCACCGCAAGAGTTACTATAAGAGAAATTACCTCTATAAGGTTTATCACAATATACTGATTCATCAGAAATTGTTGAAAAATTATCAGTTGAAGCATTTGAGTGATCACCATATTTTGCTTTATTAATCCTTCTTCTTAAGAAGTAAATAATACCACCAATATAAATACTAACACCAAAAACACAACCAATCACAATACCAATAATATATTTCTTATCAGAAGTTTTAACGGTGGCAATAGTTGATGCAGACATTGCGTGAGAATCAAGTGAACCTAATGAAACGAAGATATGAGCGGAATCCTCTGAGGAATCAGCAGTATTACCAGAATTACTATTAGCCGCTTTATTTAATGAATCTAATAAGTTATCAATAGGAATTTTTGGATCAATTAATTGTGCCATTGTATTAACAGTCTCATCAGGATTTGCATAAATTAATGAACTTGAATCTAAAATTGAAGCTTGTAAGGCAGAAAAGCTTTTTTTCTCAAAATACACTTCAGCAACTGCAATCATATAATCAACCTCTACTGATACGTATGGAACTATTTTTTTAACAACAACATGATTTGCATCTAACTCTGGAAACGCAAACGTTAAAATTTGTGGTAAAAACTCAAAAATTTGAGCCGAAGATAAAGGATTTTGAACAACAAAAGCATAATTTAAAGCTTTTTTGAAACCAATCGTGACTAATTCATAATCAGAGGATTCAGTAACTACTTCGGTTGGCATAATTGCTTTTGGTAAAAGAGTAGTTGCAATTGATGTTGTAGAAGTTATTGCAACGGTACCATCAGCGGATGAACTACTCTCTGCAATTATAACAGTTGGAAGCCATGTTTTAGTTGAGGTTGAGAAACTTGAAAACGAAATACTTGTAGATATGAAGCTCTCAGGATGTACACTTGTTGGTTCAACAGATACAGGTGTGTATATACTCTTGGTGGTAGTCAAAATTGGAAACTGGCTAGTTGATAAAATCAAAGACCCCGTTTCAATTGGTAATTGTGAAATATCAGTTGAAATTTTTGAATCAATAGTTGAGCTTACTGAAACATTTGTTTTAGAGGAAATTGTAATTAATGTAGTTTGATGTAACCCCTCTGATAATGAATTCTTTGGACTAACATTAGTATTAGCAGTTGTTTCAGATTCAAATGATGAAGTACTTGACAAAACAGTAATTTTGGTTGAATCATCATGCGTCATATAATATAATGAACTTGATGACTGATTATTAATTGTTGTTGATGCAACTGCTGAAACTATTGTGGATTGTGGATCTAAAGTGGATGATGACAGTTTGGCTGTTGAATCAGACGACAAAGTTTCAACAGTAATGCCAGCTTCTGTTGATAGCGGTAACTGTGTAGCCGTAAGTACAGTTGATGCTACTGAAGACAATGAAACTGATGGTTCCGTGGTTAAAATATCAGATGGGGAATATACTTCGGAAGAAAGTACAGCTGTTGTTGATAAAAGTGTATCGGTAGTTGGCATATCAGAATATGTCGTTGGTAATAACGTTTCAATTGTCGATGACACTACACCTGACATTAGTGATGTTTCTGAAGAGAGTGATAAGGGCGCATCAGTGAAACTTGAGTAATCAATGGTAGATATATTAGTAGTAACTTCATCGCTTATACTTGAAGAATCATCGGTGGTTGGAGAATCATTAGTAGTAGTCGATAATACATCAGCGGTTGGAGAATCTTTAGTAGTAGTCAATAATACATCAGTGGTTGGAGAATCATTAGTAGTAGTCGATAATACATCAGTGGTTGAAGAATCAATAGTAGTAGTCGACGATACATCAGTGGCTGGAGAATCATTAGTAATAGTCGACGAGACATCAGTGGTTGGAGAACCACTAGTAATAGTCGATGATACGTCAGTGGTTGAAGAACCACTAGTAATAGTCGACGATACATCAGTGATAATCAAAAATGCACCATTAGTAGCTTTATTCTTAGTAGAGGATACTTCAGTTGCACTAATGAGATTATCAGTAAACATTGAAAATACACCGGTAGTAACTGCAGTGTCGGTAGAAAGGATATCAGTTGCACTTGTAAAATCATCAGTGATTGAAAATGCACCAGTGGTGGCTGCATAATCAGTAGTAAAAACATCATTGGTATTTGAACCATCAGGAATAGTTGAAGATACATCATTCACAGGTGCATAATCGGAAGTAAAAGCATCAGAAGCACTTGAAGAATCACCACTAATATTCGAAGGTACATCAACAGTACTTGAAGGCATATCAGACATAGCTCCATCGTCAATAGTAGATAAGGCGGTAACCATTGAAGAAGTACCAATTGTAATTGAGGATACATCGGTGTTGTTCAAGAGTGCATGGGTGACAGCTGAATATGCACTCGGGTTCAAATCAGTGGTAGTGGTAGATACACCGGTGGTGATTGGAGATGACTCATCATCAGTAATTGATGAAGCAGTTACAGTTGATAATGTATCTGCAGTTACAGAAACAACATTACTTAGAGATGCTTCAGTAGTTAAAGTATCGATTGTAATTGATGACGTTCCACTAGTGAAAGGATCAGTTTCGCTTGAGGATGTTGCAGTAGTGTCAAAGGTATCAATAATGAAAACCGACTCACTTGTAAAAGAAGTATTGTTGGTGGAAGATGCGTCAGGAGTTGATAATACATTGAAAGCTTCTAGTGAAGCAGTAGTTAGCGGATCACTATCAGCACTGGTATTTGAGATTTGAGGATTAACATCAGTGTTAATATCAGTATTACCACTAGATGAAGTTGAATCATTACTTGAAAATGTAGGTACCATTTCGTTCGTGTCGGAAAGTAAATTGATTTTATCAATAGTTACTTCAGTATTGTTATTATCGTTAAATGAAGTGGTTATTGAGGGTGTAACAGTTGGTGATGTTATTATAGTAGTAATATCATTAGTGGTTGAAGATGTTATTTGGTCATAATCACCGTATACTGTTGTAGGAATATTGATTTTTCTATCAATAGATAATGATGATGATGTCGTTGTTACAGATGATGTTGTTGTTATAGATAATGAGGAGGAGGACAAGGATGATGATGAGGATGATGACGATGATGATGACGATGATGAGGATGATGAGGATGATGAGGATGAGGATAATGAGGATGATGATGATGATGATGATGATGATGATGATGATGATGATGATGATGATGATGATGATGATGATGATGATGATGATGATGATGATGATGATGATGATGATGGTAAGTGTGTTTCTTCTGTTGTTGCTCTAACTTTTGTATTAGGATTATAAAAAAAGTCAGCTGCTGTAGTTTCAGCGCTAGTTGGTGTATTTGTCATAAACATGGTATTAGAATATAAATCTAACGGTACAGCATTAGAATTTGACATAAAAAATAGTAATAAAAAAGGTATCAATAGTTTTTTTGAAGAAAACATTGTTTATTATGGTTAAATGAGTGACTAAATTTGGACAAGTATAAGAGGCCTTTTGTAACAAAGAATGGTAAATTCTTTAGTAGTAGTTAAATGAGTGAAAAATTATTAGTTATTGAGTAGAAGTGAAAGATATAGGAATTGATGGTTATTGGTTAGATGGTAACAAGGACCAAATAAATAGAAATTTTTGATTAAAAGACTGAATAAAATGGTGAAACAGTGAACCAAAGGAAGAGAATGAATAGAACTAGACAGAATGAGTTAACAGTGATAATAGTTGATCTCAAAAAATGTCTCTCGAGGGTATTTAAATGTCTGTCGTGGCAGATGGAAAAGAAATAACGAAACACTACAAGAACACAAAAACCAAGCAAGAATCAAAACAGGGGGATGGCAGCTGTTCTTGCAGCAGATCAACCGACCTCAGGTTTTTTTTTCGAGAACTCGCATTTTCCAAATTAAAAATCAACTTTTGTTTTTCAAGCCAAATTTTTTCGTGCCTCGATCAAAGACATATGTTATTGAGAAAAAAAAATGACTTTTTCATTGTTTACTAAAATAATTAACCAATCTACCACAAAGTTAACATAAAGTAGACATTTTAAGCGGAATTCATGTTAAGTTTAGATAAACCTTTAGTGATATCTACTCTCCCTTCAAAAGTGTTTTTATTTCTTTAGTTTAACGTCCACTTTTTGTGCATCAAATAATCTTCTACCTGTCCCCCCTCAGACCGCGTCTCAAACGTGTGCCTGGCCACTTTCCGGATTAAAAAATAACGCAGGTACGCAGGATCCAAAATTTTAGGTTGTAACTTTTGTATTGTTTATTGCTTATGTTTTACCGTTTTGGGACGGTTGAATAGAGAGCTAGTTCTTATTGCTGATAGAGAGCATGCATCATGCTATATCAAAGGTACCTTCACATCTCATTGGCGGGTTTAGTTATGCCCAATGTTAGAATATATCCATCAGTGCTGGAGACGGCTAATACTGCTAAAAATAATATCATAATTAATCAAGATCAACAAAGCAACCGTTGGATTTATATGTATAAAAATCTCATGTGTGAAGCTAGCTCCCACATAACAGTTTGACAAAGCATTTTTTTATTTTATTAACTTATACATTAGAATCTTTTGTATGAAATTCTTGCTTATTGAGTGACCCGGATGAAAATACATGACTCTTATACGATTATCTTGTCTGCGGATAAATAAACTACTACAACTCAATGGCTTCTGACTAAGAATTTGGTTAAATAAGCTGATGAGTTATAGTTGAAAGAGGAAAATAGAAAATATTCATAAGCTACAAATCAAATATGTTGCACTTTTTCATTACCATAATTATTCATGGTTCTTTTTTGCACTATTGCATGAGTACCTTAAATAATATTACAACCGAAATGAATTATGAAAAAGATTATAAATAGTTTAAAATAAGCAAGATTTCTTTGAAATATTAAAATCATAAAATGCAAGTCTTTGGCAGATAAACAATTACATAAATTGAAATTCAAGCATACAGTAACTATATAGAAGTTTATCTAGTCTCTAAAGAACTTGCAGAAAATGATGTTCAATCTTAAATGGGAAAGTTGGAATTTTAAATACCTTTACGTAAACGCTCCAATTTTAATTTTCGCATTTCTACTTTTTTTCCTAATTCGGTTTTCATGATTTCTTTCTATTCATGATTTGCGATTTTCCTGTTAAAACACACATTCAACCCAAGCTCACTTTTAATTGTATTTTCATTCAAACAATATTCTCTTACACCATGGCTACCTTGAATGACCCTTTTGCTGACAATGCCTCCGATTATTTCCAAATAGACGATAATGACAATAAAAATGATGATACTTTTATCACTCCAGATGTGACTTCAAAATCGAAGAAGCAAACTCCCACACATGAAGTTCAGAATAACATTCTTCAGCACCCAGTTCAATTAAAGAAAACATATGAAGGTGGTATTTTTTCACTTAATTACTACAGACAATATTTTGATTTAAACACAAATGATTTTTTCAACAATTGTTTGGAAAGTATGAACCCATTATCTAAACCTTCGGCTGATGTCTTCAATTCTGTTGGAGATTTGTATGCACCAATTTGGATAACTGCCTCTCTGATATTTTTGTTGTTTTTTTGTAATTCATTTGCAAGTTTATTAAGTGGTTGGTTTCTAGGTATTGATTTAGACTCCTTGAAGATTAATTATTTTAAAATGATTGTTTCATCAATCAATTTATTGTATGGTTATACATTTTTAATTCCAGTTATATTATACGTTTTACTCAAATTTTACTATAAGGTCTTATTCTTAGCAACTTTAACCAAATTAATTTCAATTTATTCATATTCAAACATACTTTGGACCCCTGCAATTTTATTATCAATATTTAGAGGTTTATTGGTTAATCATTTGACTCTAGACACTATTTTAAAATGGACTTGTATCATAATAGGTGCTTTTTTAAGTGGTTTCTCAATTATCAATAAAATTAGAATTTATTTCACAACAATTTTTGGTGAAGATGAGAAAAAATCAATGTATATTTTACTATCTTTATTGACTCTATCTCATATTGGGTTTGCAATTAGTGTTAAAGTTTGTTTCTTTGGTAAGCTATAGTATCAAGAATATATTTATACTTAATTTATAATAGATTATTACTTAAATTGTTTCCTTTTATACTTTACCCCAATACAATTTATATTACATTTTCTTTTAGATAATCCATAAAATATATTCACCAGAGACAACATTGGTTAGATAACTGCACGAAAATCTAACTGGGCACTGGTCCTTGCCATTAAACCATTACATATATTTAATGACATCACATTATAAAATACTAATCAGAAAAAATGTGTTTACTCAAAGCAGATAGATGTGTATCTTTTATGCAATATGAAAAATCTACTGTACTTTTGTAGTCTTAACTACAATACTTATTAAACTTACTAAATTCTTTGAAATTCGCTGACTTTTTATACTTTAGAGTTGAAGCTTTATTTAATTTGAAATTTTAGACTATAGTACAAGAACATATACCGATGTTAAAATGTGTTAAAATCAGTTAAATTAAAATCTAATTCGCCACTTTTGTAAAAACTAAGCGATGGATTGCCCAAACATCACGTTTTTTGTTTAGCACAAATAGCATTAACAATCCTAACCAAACCAAACCTTCAAAGGTCACATGACTTCTGTTTGGGATAGTTTGCGGCAAAATTACTAAATGTTGAAAAAAACTATTTTACATTTGAATGATCTAGACTACGTAATACTAATTGGAGATGATTTCAAATAAAATTAAATAATAAAATAATAATTACAATTAACATACGGTTAAATAAATAAATAAAATATCTAAACTGAATTACATGACACTCGAAATAGTTAAAGTCAATTGAAATAATTTACGATTTACATTTTTACTGGTTGACGTGATTTATGAAATGATCTAAAATAGAAGGAAATGACGGGGTTATAACGTGATTATTTTCAACTTCGACATCAGCCATAAGTGTGTGGATGACAATGAATTGCAAATGTGTCAAACTTGACAAATTAAGTCATTTCTCTGATAGAGCAAAAATAAACTGATAATATTGTTTTAGATAAAGAATAGCCGATGATATGTTGGCTCTACATCGACGGGCAAGGTGAATAAAATGTGGTAGATTATCCTATGTTACTTAGATGTATAAATGCTTTGAAGATGACTTGGTTGGTAGAGCAATTACTAAGCAAGCATTGTTTTCCCATCTGCATTTAATCTTGATTACTAAAATAGCAAAATTTTAGTTTAATTTCCTTATAAGAAATATTCACTCTTCAAAATTCAACTTGAGGAACCTGTTTAAGTATATTTTTAGCAATTCTGGTTATTATTAAATCTACCCCCTTCTAATAATTTTCAACCGTTTTCCGATATCTCATGACAGTTGCACGAGACTCATGTTTCTTGCATTTCTTTGCATTTCTTTACTTTATTAAACTTAAGTTAACTTTCGATCAAATTTTTGGTAACATTCTTAATTGTATGCTGGCTTTTAATATTTTTAATCAAAATATTAACTTTCAATTGACATCCTCAATTATACAATAACATCTTAATTGATTTGACCTATTCCACACCAAAGGCTTAACTGATCTTGTGGTTTGTAAAATTAAAACTGCTAGGCTAATATTAATTAGACATACTGATTAATATCCTGAATCATTGATAGGCTTATTAGTGTTAAGAGTTCAATATTTCGTTTTGTAGCGATTAATCGTTATCTAAAAAGTTATAAAGAAAACAAAACGTGTTCATCATTTAATGGCGATAAACACCGTCTTAGTTAAACCGAACATATGTTTATAACAACATGTAAGAATATAATTGGAAGGCAATATTTGGGTGAGAGCCAGAAGGTTAATTAAAGTGTAAAGAAGTTTTGTGTTGATACTGATTAAAACTTCCTATTGAATCTTTGTAAGAAGTAACTAAGATACAATAAATAGGATCTATTAATTGTCAGTAGTAGAGAATACGTGATATACGGGATCTGAGATGAAACGTAATATCAAGTATGTTATGAGATATGTAATCGCACTAATACTACAATCGACAATGGGCAAGGTGGATCGTATAGTAAAATCTTGTCTACTAATCAATCCTCTTCGAAGCCATATACAATATATATAAAAAACATGGAAAC